>PVKM010033656.1:0-15883 GCA_004027735.1 Carollia perspicillata
AGGCTCGGGAGGGGCCAGGGAATGCCCAGGTGGCTGCTGTGCTGTGTGGCTGGGCCCTGGGGAAGGCCCCCCTGGCTCTCCTGAGTCTGGTACCTCTGGGTGACCTGTCCCCAGCACTGAACGTTGACAGGCCTCTCACACCCGCAGCCCCACCGCCAGACTACCAGCCTCACTGCCCACCTCGGGGGGAGTTCAGTGGGTGCTGTTTCAGACCCAGGTCCAGTGTGGGAAGGGGCGGGGGGTCACTCTTGTGAACTTTGTGGATTACAGGGTGCGTGGGTCACAGACAGGACACCGCACCCTGGAGGGCCACTTCCAGACCAGAAGAGGTACACTTCTCTTCGAGGGGCTAGCCGTCGGGGTGCAGCCAGACAGTAACCTGAAAGTTTCCGCCTGTGTCAGTCACGCTGCCTGCAAAGCCAGAGCGGGCTCTGTGTTTATTTCCCGGTGAGACGTGTGTGCTCTGACTCAGCAGCTGCTTAAAGGGCCCGGTGTGACCCCATGACAAGGTCAGCAGTGGGGATTTAGACAATCCCTGCTGTGTTCGAGGCCCATGCCGGGCTGGGGGTCCCAAACATACGTGACCAAAGACAGGGCCTTCTGGAGCTCACTTTGCAGCAGGAGGGCAAGACAGCACCGCCCGCAGGTCCTTACAGCTGTGGCCGGTGCCAAGCAAGGAGTGTCACAGGGACCGGGGCTGGGGCAGGGGCCTGAGGGAGTCAGGGAAGTCAGAGGGGCTTCCTGCAGGAGGTGGCCTGTGAGCTGAGACATGAAGAATGGGGGGACACAACTCGGACCACGTACACTGGTGGGAGCGGCATGCCCTGGGCCACTCCCACAGGAAGGGAGAAGGTCCTCCCACTAGGAAATCTTGAGACAGACCTGGGACTGGAGGACTACTGGTCTTCAGCCTGGAGACTTCCTCCAGCCACCTCTCAGGGCTGGGGTCTATCTCAGTTGCCATCCCACGTGCCTGTGGCTGCTTGAGGGGGGCACTCTGGGCAGCCTCACAGTTACCCCAGGCCTGTGGCCAGCTCCCATGCCCACTGGGTAGGTTTCTCAGATAAAGAGTAGAACATTCCTGAAGGTATTTGGGTACAGAGGCAGGAAAGGGCCGGGCTGGTGCTTCCCTCCCAAGCCCTACCCTGATGACAGACCCTGGCCGGGCCTCCTCTCTCGTCTGTGTGGTGCGCGAGCGTCAACCGTGGGGTTCAGTGGTTTTCGGTGCAGCCTCGGTGTTGAGTGGCCAACCCTACAATCAACTGTAGACGATTGATGGGATCACTTCCAAAAGAAACGCTGCACCCGTTACCAGTCGCTGCCTGGTCGGTCCCCTCCCCTCGTGGCCCCCGGCGACCACCCATCTGCTTTCTGTCTCTGTACATTTGCCTGTTCTGGACACGTCATGTAAGTGGAATCATGAAACATGTAGCTTTTTGTGACTGGCCTCTTCCGTGTAACGTAATTTTTTCAAGATTCATCCATGGTGTAGCATGGGTCAGTATGTCATCCCTTTTTATGGCTGAATAATGTTGCATTTCATTTTTATTAAAAACATTATTTATTGATTTTCGAGAGAGAGGGAGTGAGGGCGGGAGGAAGAGACATCTCTTTGTCATCCCTCCTACTCATGCATTCACCGCCCGCTTCTTGTGGGCCCTGACTGGGGACCGAACCCCTCACCTTGGCCTATCGGGGAGGCGTTCTAACCAGCTGAGCTACCCAGCCAGGGCTGCAGACCACATTTTAAATTAAATTTTAATTTTTAAAATTTTTTTTAAATTTTCTGTTTTAGTTTTTTACACGTGTCTTTCGTAGGCTATGATTTTGTGCCTCCATTCATCAGTTGATGGCCATAAAGTTGTTTCTACTTTTTGGTTATTGCGATTGATGCTGCTATGAACACATGTGTACCAGTGTTTGTGCGACATGTGTTTGCAGCTCTTTCGCTCACGTATCTGAGGGTGGAATTGGTGGGTCCTACAAGGACCTGCCAGCCTGTTTTTCCCCTGTGAGGACCTGCCAGCCTGTTTTCCACGGCAGCCTCACTATTGCACAGCCTCGCTGACAGCACGTGAGGGTTCCGGTTTCTCCGTGTCGTCTCCAGCACTTGGTGCAATCTCTCCTTTTCATTCGTGACGTCCCGGTGGGCGGGAAGTGGTGTCTCACTGTAGTTCCGATTTCATTCCCCTGATGGCTAATGTTGAGCATCTTTTCATGGGCTCATTAGTTGTTTGCATGTCCTTTTTTGGACAAATGTCTATTCAGATACTTCACCCATTTTAAAACTGGGTTATTAATCTTTTTATTACCGAATAGCGAGAGTTCTTTATATATTCTAGATAAAGTCCCTTACCCCTGATGATTTGCCATTGTTTCCCATTGTGTGGACTGTTCATACTTTTTTAAAAAGTGCTCAACATACTTAAAAAATGTGTATTTATTTTTAGATAAATTTTAATTTATTTTTAGGGGAAAGGAAGGAGAATGAGGGAGAGAAATATCAACGTGCAACTGCCTCTTGCATACTCCCCCCAGGGGAGCCTGGCCTGCAGCCCAGGCCTGTGCCCTGACTGGGAATCAACCCGGCACCTCGTTGGTGTGCAGGCCAGTGGGCAGTCCGCTGGTGCATGTTGAGGTACACCAACCAGGGCTCAATGCGCTTTTATTATTTTGCTTCCTTTCATAAGGAATTGCCCTCCCCACCCTCCCGTTTTTACTTTTTTTGATGGATCCTTTGCAACACAAAAGTTTTAAATTTACTGGAGTTCAATTTACTTATTTTTGTTGATGTTGTTGTTCCTTATGCTTTTGGAATTGTGTTTGAGAAGACTGTGCCTAACTCAAGGTCACGAAGACTTACTCCTGTGTTCTCTCCTAAGAGTTAACGGGGACCTGGCCCCCAACACAGGCACGTGCGGTGACTGGGGATCCAATCGACAGCCTTTCCGTTTGCTGGATGGAGCCCAATCCACCGAGCCCCACCAGTCAGGGCTCTCTTAGGAGTTTTATGGTTTTTAGCGCTTAAAGTTGGGTTATGATCCATTTTGAGTTATTTCTCGAGTTATTACCACTCTGAATAACAAGATCTGGCAGCAGGCCTAGCATCATCCTGTGATTTTGGAGACAAGGGTACTCACTGTCCTGAGGTCCCTCTACATGTACTGTGATGAGACAGTATCATGACTTCTATGGGGGAGTAGGTAGTGGTGGCTATTGCTAATACTGCCTACATTCAGAATTGAAGAAAATGCTGGATTTCAGTTAAAGATTCATTTAAATAAAGCTGTAATCACCCTCCCAGGTTCATGGTCCCTTGGAATTCTGACCCTGACTTCAGGCTAAGAACTCCTGCGGTCGCCAAAATCCCCGCCCCAAGCCTCTGCTTCTGAACCGTGTTTTGGCGGCTTGAACCTTCCAAGACTGGCCTCAGGGCTGTCCTCCTGGCACCCGAAGCTCCCCTCTGCCTGGCTCCAGCCGCAGGGAAGCTACTCCTTGCCTAGAATTTTCTAAGAAGCCATCTGACCATAGTAACATTAAAACTAAAACATAGCAGTAGTACGCACGGTAAGCACCGCATGTACAGTCAGGGCATTGGTGCACACCCCCCTCCGTGCCCTCCCAGCCTCCGAGGTCTCCTGTGGCTGCGACCTGCCGCCTCTCCGTGCCCCAGCTGCCCGGCTTGGGCAGATGACTTCTCTAGCAGCCTCAGTTTCCTTAATCCAAGGCTGGGTGAGCCGGCCAGAACCGTTCACCTGGTGGGATTATAAACGGATTAAAAGGGCTCCAGCTCAGCGCAGAACCAGGCAGTTGTAAACTGAAGATACTAGCTATCGTCCTTAAGCTTTCCATAGGAGAAGGGAAGGTGTTACTTCCTTTACCGGCATAGACTTTCCTTGATCTGTACCAGGTCAATGTCTAGTAGTTTGCATCATTCTGGATTCTCGGAGTTGTAACAGAAACTAAATGGCTCAATTCAAAAGGCCAGGAATTCAGGCCTGGCTTATGGGGTGGGAGAGTACAAAGATCCTATCAGGACTCAATCCTCCTCTCTCCACAGACAGGCAGACCAGGCTGGGCTCCCTGGAGCAGGGCCCAGACTGGGGTGGGCCAGCAAGGCCGGCGTTCAGGTAGGTGCTCACGCAGCCTGCCGGAGCCAGAGCGCAAGCACCTCCTCCGGTGCCCAGCACCCGGCCCTGCCCTGCAGGCTCCAGGTTTCTCTAGTCCTTAGGTCCTGAGAAGCCCTTCCTTGAAAGCACCAGAAAAGGTTCCTGAAAGGGCCCTGATTGGTCTGGTTAGGTCATGTGCCCACACCTGAGCCAATCGCTGCAGTCAGAGGGCTGGGGTGCTCTGATTGGCCAGGCCTGGGGCATGTGCTGGTTGGGATGCCATGGGAAGCCTCAAGCTAACCACCCGGATGGGGTTGTTGAGGGGCTCCCACTGGGGAGATGCTGGGCTGGCAACCCCCCCATCGTGGGGCATATTTTAGGTCTTGGTTGGACTTCCCTTACTCCAGGAAGCCACCCCGCACGGGAATGGCTACTGGTCTGTGCATCCACAGCAGCCCGAATTTTCCTATCGTTCATTTCTCCACAAATATTTAACATGTACCAGGCACAGAGCAGTGGGTCCAGGAGGAGCCCCAACAATCACAGGCTGGAAGGAGGGGGCTAAGGGGGAGTGCTTTGTGAGGTAGGAGAACGGGGTCCCGAGAAGTGAGGGAGTTTCAGGGAGTGGTGGACTCAGGTGAAACCAAGAAATGACCGCTGAATCGGGCAGCAGGGAGGTTGTGGGTGACCTTAGCAAGAGCGGAGAGTGGGGACACGGTCCTGCTGAGGTGGGGCGAGCAGAGGCCGGGAAGGGAGGGGGTGGAGAAGACAGGTATAGACCCATCTTTGGCGTTTTCTCTCGGGGGCGTAGAGAAATGGGGAAGAGGCAGAAGGGCATTTAGGAGCAAGGGAGAATTTCCCCTCCCCCCCTTTTTGAAAATGCTGACCAAGGGGACAGAGGCTGATGACATAGGAGAGCATAAAGGGGCTGCCAGCAGCAGAAGGGTGCCTGCAGACTGGAAGATGACAGGGATCCTATCTGATGGCTTCAGTATTTCACACTGAGAAGGAAGACGAGACCGGGGGCTGGGAGTGAGGGCAGAAAGGGCCATAGGAGGTGTAGAGAGGGGAGAGAAGGTGTGGCATTTTAGTCCCAGAGAATGTCACCGAAAAACGTGGTAGAGCTCCTGACTCTATAGAGTGCCAGTTTGAAGTCTGAGATCACCAATTCCCAGTCGGAAGTGTTGTGTGTGGAAGCCCCCACCCCAGGCGGGAGCCGGAGCAGGAGCAGGAAGTGGGGCTTTCCCGCAGGTTGGAGGGCTTCCTCTGGTGGAAGGAGTGAGGAGGTGGGAGGACGAACTCCAAACACTGCCCGGGCCAGGAGTACATACTATTACCTGTTTTACTGATGAGGAAGCTGCGAGCTTCAAGGCCACTGTAGTGTCCCTGTGGCCTTGGCGTCTGACAAACTAATACAGGGCCTGATACATGTTAATAAATATTTGCTGAAAAACGTGAATAGTTGGAACACCCAGTGGCGCACCCACAGTCTAATCCAGACAGGAAGCAGCCCTAGCTTTGGAGTAGGTGGGTGGTTCTGATGACTGCGCTGTGCCCTGCCTGCTGCCCTACTACATGACTCAGTACTACCTCTGTGCTCTTATAGGCTCACCTTTCCAATGCCTAGTGGTAGAACTTCACAGACACCTAGGGAGCAGAGCATCCTGCTCTTAACCTCGTTTCTCACCTCCGGATATGTCACAGTCCTGAGCCAGGTGGCCTAACCCCAGGGGGAATGCCACCTGTGGTACCTAACCCTTCGCTTTGCTGTCTACATCCTACGCAGGCTGGCTGGCAGGGAGTATGCCAGGGGCACACACCTGCACCACCTTGGTCTCTCCAAGGACATGTTTCTACCTTTAAGGGGGGTCCAGGAGCGTGGACTCTAACCTCAGTGGTGGGGGCAGGGCTCCTCCATGGGAAGGGAGGGCCCCCAGCCCCTTTTCCCAAAGTCCATTTAAACAGAAAGGAACGTGGTCACTTGATTGAAGTTAATAGTAATGGTTCGTGCGGCAGAAAACGTGGAAGCGAATACGCTGCTTATTTATTCGGGCTTTAAAACCATAAAACTCCAGATTTCTCCCTGTAGCTATTTATAACCTGAGCTGGTGTAAACTGTCCCCATAATAAGCTCAGGTTTGAAGTAACTTAAAAGAAAAACAGCCACCGTTGCATTAAAAAATCATTTATAGACCTCTCGCCTGCTAATTATGGACGAACAGCGTATGGTTTGGGGTGGGGGCGGGGCAGATACGGACCTCCAGAGAGGTCACACACTCCCCGGTCCCCCCCTCCCCCGCCCCATCTAGCTATAAAGTCACCCTTAGGCAGGCCGGTGGTCAGTCTCCAGCGCAGGGGTGTTTCAGGCTGGGTCGTGCTCTCTCTCGCCATGCCCGGGGTGGAGTGGGGGAGACAAGACAGGCAGCAGATCCGGAAAACTGGCTCTTGCCTTGGAGGAAGTTGACCCTCCTCCCCTACCAGGGCCTGGGATGAAAATAGCTTCTTCCTCTTTACCCATCCGGGCCCCCAGCCCATTTCTCTAAGTCCTCCTTCTCATTTCTGCACGTGTTCCCTTCCCCCCGGGACAATTCGGCCCCTTCGCGGATCTCTAAATGACCATCAGGATGACAGGGACCCTCCAGTCCGACCTCGGGAGACTCGACGCGACCCGCAACTCAAGCAATTACGGCGACTTCCAACCTCCCCCCACCCAATTAGCAGAAAGCTTCACCACGCCGCCAGCTCCCACACTGCTTCCATTTCCTCCAGGGGATACTGTCACCTGGGAACCCTGTCCTCTGTACCAGGGCTCTCCGGGCCCCGCTACACCCCCAAATCCCTTGGGGAAAGTGGGGGCGCAATTAGTTTCTTTCAATTAGTTTCTCCTCTTTGTATAGAACCATTCAAACTGTGGCATGTAATCCTCCGCGCGAGGGGGAAAGTAGTCCCGACCTTGCATTTAATTTCTGTTCTCGTGTCGAGCCTATTTTACTTTTTGAAGCCGATGGGTCCCTCGGAGGGGCCCTTGGAGGAATGGGGGGGGCCGAAGCCCGGAGGTTGCGCACAGGTGAGGGTGTGGGAGCCGCGGCAGAGGGAGGGGGCGGGGAGGGCAGCTAACTCCTCGCTATTGCCTGGAGAGATGGATCATGGGGCGTAGAGAGATTGCAAAGCTCAAACCACGTACAGCGGGCGATACGCGTCAACCGAACCTGACCAACGGAAGCCCGAGCCCACTCTCCTCTCTCCCGCCCCGTCTCTCGGATAGACAGGTGCAGCGAGCCAACCCGACGGCCGCTCGCCGTCAAAATCCCACCAGAGCCAATGGGGCCGTGCGGGGGCGGGGCCATCCGAGAGTTCGGCTGCGCGCGGCTTCCCAGGCCCCGCCCCTCCCTCCCGCCCGCTGTTCCCGGAGTAGTTGGTGCCAGTGAAGTGCGGCCGGCGATGAGAGCGAAAGTTGCGCTCGGCTCGGCGCTGGGGGCTTAACTCGGCCCCGCGCTCCACCCGCCAGGGCCACCCCCAGCTCCAGCTCGCGCCCGCCGCGCCCTCCAGGCCCCCGCGCCAACCCGCAAACCCCTCCCCCTGTCCCGGCGCCCCCTCCTCAGGAGCCGGGGGTCCCCGTCACTTTCGCACGGCCCCGGCCCCCGCCGATGCCGGCCATGGTGGAGAAGGGCCCCGAGGTGTCAGGGAAGCGCAGAGGAAGGAACAACGCGGCCAGCGCGGCCGCCTCGGCCGCCGCTTCGGCCGCCGCCGCCTCGGCCGCCTCCGCCTCGGCCGCCTCGGCCGCCTCAGCCGCCGCCTCGGCCACCGCCGCCTCCTCCGCCGCCTCGGCCGCCTCGGCCGCCGCCGCCGCCCCCAGTAATGGGCAGAATAAAAGTTTGGCGGCGGCGGCGCCCAATGGCAACAGCAGCAGCAACTCCTGGGAGGAAGGCAGCTCGGGCTCGTCCAGCGACGAGGAGCACGGTAGGTGGCAGCCGCCCCGCGCCGCCCGCGCCGCGCCCGCCGCGCCCGCGCTCTCTGACCGCCGCGTTCTGCTTCCCCGCAGGTGGCGGCGGCATGCGGGTGGGACCCCAGTACCAGGCGGCGGTGCCCGACTTCGACCCCGGTGAGTAGTGCCCGGCCGGCCGCCGGGCTGGGGCCCGAAGGGGCGGGAGCCCTTGGACAACTTTCTTTTTGTGTGTTCGCCCTGCCGTCCGCGGGGGGAACAGCAGGCGCGACCAGGGGGGAGGCACGCTCGGCGTGGGGTGCCGGCGCCTCTGCCTGCCGGGAGGGCTTGCGCCCCCCCCCCGCGCCCCCGGGACCCGAGGCGGCCCCGGGCGGCCCCCTTGGCCTGGGGGCCGGGGCAGTGCCGAGTCCGGACGAGCTGCGCCCCGGCCAGGGGGAGGGTGGCCGCGCCGGAGAGTTAGCATCCCGCGAGCCCGGACCCGGGGCGCCTCGGACCCCGTGCTCCACTCGCGAGTGCCGCCCAGGGCCTCTCCTCGGGCCCGGGGGCTCCGAGCGCCCCCAGTCCCGTCGCTGCCCGAGGGCGAGAGGTGCCCCGACCTCCCAGGTCCTCTCCTGGGGGAGCAGCGTGCCGCAGCTCTCGGACCGGGCTGCAAATGTGCGTGCAGCCCCCCGCCCTTGCTTTGGAAGGAAGGGGTTATGGAAGAATAGAACCCGCCGAAGCTCGAGCCTCACCGGGGACCTCCACCCCAAGCGTTCCCCGCACCCCAGACCGGAGCCTTCACTTCCCTCCCTGCTGCTCTGCGGGGAAGCAGATTTAAAGTGGTACCAGAACAACCCAATCAGACAAAGGAATTCGCCAGGTTCTAATGCGGGAGATTCCAGCCTGTCTCCGTGTGAGGCTGTCCTTAAAGGTTGTTGGCATAGAAAATGTTTCAAAGGACATGGTGTTATTTTATTTTTTCAGAAGTGAAATTCAAAAGGGAATCGTGTAGAACTGGAGTTAACAGACCTCCCGGTTGGAGGGCTTTCGAGCCGGAGGTTCTCTCTGTAGGTTAGCCTGCTAGTTTCTTTGAGAAATAGATGCATAAATGCTTTTCTTTGGACACAAGGCTGCACGGATCTGGTCGTTCAGCGAGGCGATTGCTCTTCAGCTGTTACTAAGGTACTGAACTCCGGGTGTTCTTTGAGGTGAAAACACTCGGGGATCCCTGAGGGAGCTCTTGGGCTCCCCGGAAAAAAATGACCTTTCCCGTGTGTGCCATCGCAGTGTGGGTCCACGGATTCAGGTCTCTTAGATTCAGGGAGTCTGACACCCAGGTTTGCATTCCGTTCAAACTCCTCTGAGTGTTTTTGATAGTTTCCCCTTGCCGGGCATCTTCCTTTTTTGGCAGTCACTTCTCATTTCCCCAAGTGACAGGATGGGGCCAGGAGACCGGGGGTTGCTCCTCGGTGTCTGCCTCCTGCATTCCTTGGTTGGCCACCAGGGGAAGCGTGCTGTTTTTTGGTTACAGTTGACCCTATCTTCATTTTGTAGGTCAAGTCCATCTTTGTGGAATATACAGAACATAAAGCTTGTCACCAAGTCACATCCCCCCCATAGTGTTAAAAATCAGCTTACACAAGTGTTTAGTTTTAGTAAGTTGGTCAGTTTTGGGTGTCTTTTGGTTATGTGTATTAGTTTTGTAGGTTTTGCAGGCTTTCTTTAAATATGTTGGATGTGACTAAGGAAAAGAGCATATTTGATGGCAACCATAGGATTAATTTCTGACATAACCATCTTCTAAGTATTGATGTCTAGTGCTGCGTTGTTAGTGATGAACCTAACTTTAGAGTTGTTTTCTTTTTTAAAATTTAATTATTTATTGATTTTAGACAGAGAAAGAGAAGCATCAGTTTGTTGATTTTTTTTGTTCCACTTCTTTATATCTCATCGGTTGATTCATGTATGTGCCCTGACCAGGGATCAAACCCACAACCTTGGCAGATGGTGGTGACCCTGTAACCAGCTGAATTACCCAGCCAGGGCCTAGAGTTGTTCTCTTCTTTGAAACAGTAGACGTAATAAGGTCATATTTTGAGCTGTCCTTGCATTTTTTATGGAATTGGTACAAGTGTAAATTTGCCAGAGACCTGCCATTCAAAAAGTAAAACGTTGTAAATGTTCTGCTGCATAGTTTTACTGCCAGTTGATTGGGTCTTGGTAGTAACATGTCCAAACTTCCTGTGTTGTGTTTGTTTGAACCTAGAAGGGCATCTGACTGCTACGAAATAATTTCAGACACTGTTTTGCCAGACTCATCAGTGGGACACATTCCTAGGTATTGCTGGGAATTGTGGGACTTGTCTCCCAATGATTTTTTTAGGTGTGTTCTCATATACCTTAAAATCTAAGGGGAGAGACAGCTCCCATTTTTGAAGTAGAAAAGGTCGCCATGTTCTTTCCATGAAACAAAACAAATTTTTTTAAGTCTTTTGACTTAAGACAGATTCTTTCCCCGAGTACAAGTTAGGAATAGTATGGCTTGAGTTGTGCTTGTTACTGCTTTGTCTTTCTCCCTGCCTGAGGTTTGAATGCATCTCTCTGTCTTTCTCTCGACTGGAATTGGACCAGGCAGGTGAATGTGAAACTCATCAGAAAGCGTTTTGTGCCCCCTTTGTGGTAAAGATTGTGAGGGGAGAAGTGGATTGTAACTTTTAAGTCAGATCTTATTTATCCACAGTATCCCAACATGACCCTATTTAGCTTTAAAAGCAAATGGTTGAAACCTGTACCACCTGACATTCCCCAACAGCTCAAGGAAGATTCCCTTCTGTTGGTCATTCCTCACAACCCGTCAGTGGACTATGACGTAACTTGGTCATTAAAACACCATCTATGTTTACAACGACAGAAAAAGTTCTGTCAGTTAGACTGAAAAAGACCAGTGTGCAGTTCTGCGCAGTTAACCTAGGCTCTGTTCTCACGTGGTGTCCACCTTGTTTCCCGTCTCAGTGCCGCAGCATGCGCTGAGCTGTCACTGGTGTCCCCTAGAACTTCACAGTCACAGAACAGAGAAGGGGGGGCGGCGGCATCGTTCTGTCCTGCTCTGGTTGGCTATTTTCTGCAGTTGCGAAGGGTGATTTGTTTTGAAATGAGCAGTGTTTTCTGTACAAAAATGGGAATGTTCCCAATGGGCATGCAAAGGAAGGAGCTGTGTAGCCCATGTATTTCTTTGACCGTTTGTTTGGTGGTCTTTTTCTTGGTTGTCTTCTAGCTGGAGGAGCACAGGGACAGGATTTGGGGGTTGACTCAAGGTCTTTGTCTTCTGAAGCATGTGTTACTGTCACGTTCTGTTCTGTCCTGAGTTGGTTTTCGGTGTCGCAGTTCAGTGACAGTAAAATTAAGACTCTTACAGAAGAGGAAATGTTAGTGGTAAATATTTTTGTGGTAAGGGGCCTTTAAACATGCAACCCATATTTGAAACATTGATTCTAATAGTTTTAATCAGATTTGAAAATTGTGGTTGTCATTGGCTCAAATACCACTTTAGAGTTGACTGCTATTAAAAAAAGTGTGTTACATTTTAATGTGATTTTACTGAACAGGGCATCTTGAGCTGCTTTTCGTTTTTTTTTACTGGTGGTTCTATGTTTCCCTTTGAACACATTGTTTTCTGTGCTTTTGTTTCATTGTAAAAATCAGTTTTATAGATATCCTGAAATTCAAGTTTTGGTGAATGGTTTGTGATTCAGACACACCTAAGGCGTACGTTCTTCCTGTTAAGTGAGGGGTTGGGTTAAGGAGTGTTCGATCACCTTCATCCGGGCGTGTGGTAGGGAGGCCCCTCGGGCAGGCTGTCAGAGGCTGCTCGCCCTCCTCTGTGACTGGGAAAGTGACGGGAGGTAGAGCTGGTCGTTTTATCTCCAGGAGCCTCCAATTCCTCACTCGTGAATCAGGGTCCTTTCATCACTTGCTGTCTGTGATGTCAGTTGTAGTCTCCTTATCTTATTTCAGAAGCAGTGTGGACTGGAGCTGGGCTGTGAGAACTGTGAAACCCAAGGTCACACCCTGCCAGGGCCTCTTGCCGACTGTTTGTTGACCCTGGGCACGCGACTTCATTTCTGCCTTTGTCTGTGAAACAGACTGTGGAACTTCCTCAAGAGAAGGGACCAGCAGAGCCAGTGCCCCTAAAATGCCCAGCACAGTGCTCAGCGTGCAGTGAGTGCTGCGGGAACCTTTTCTGCTGTCCTGGTCGTGCCCGAGGCTTCAGTTGCCAAGTAGAGGTCCCCACACTGCCTGCCTGACTGCGTAGGCAAGACTGGATTATAAGGAAGCCGTTGACTTGAATGCAGATCGTACACTGAGATATTTGAAGGTGATTGCTTTTAAGTTACATGTACCTGCTGCAATTTTGGTAAATTCCCAGAAGAGAGAGAGCTAGTTCGGAAACATTTATATAGTAGAAAAGAACACTGAGTTTCCAAAGAGAATAGGTAAACCTGTTCAGATCAAGGTTCTGGATGTACAAAAGAAAACTTGGACCCATCCGTGAGCCAGGCGCATCAAGCAGGTTCTGAGCTGGGGAGTTTTTTGCTTTAAACCTGTCTTTGAGAGTTACTACTTTTGAGGCATGCTCTATCACAACGGTTCCCTTCCATGGGCGATGCTGTGATTAAAAGGTTAGCTGGTTGAGGCTGACCATAGCAGAGTTGTTTTAAAGGCATTGTTAAAGGTCATTTGTACTGAAGAAATTTAGGCTTACTCTTATTCATTTTCCTTGGCATTATAAAGTTCTGTGGGGCAGTTTAGTTTGAAAAGGTCTTTGGAGATGAAACTTCAAAGTTCTATCCAAGCTACCGTATTCTCCAGTTTATCAAACTTTCTGTATTTTCCTCTTGCTACAGAATTTGTTGTAATCGACTTACAGGTTGGCCAGCCCTCACTTTCTTAGCCTTTCTCAGAGGTTCTTCCATGCATAATTTAAAACAAAGAAATAAGGCTTCTATTTTGTCCCCTTACTCTAAGGGATAGTGGTGATCTTTGCTAAGGAGTATGTCATAAGTATTTATGTTTGAAACAGAGAACTTGAGGTCATTGTCCGGTGAGACGGACGCTGTGCCAGCACAATAGAAGTCTGAGAAAGGGAGGAATTGGGGGTGGAATGCTGATTCATGACTTGGACTGAGTTGTTAATTCCTACAGCATTAACTAGCAATTGTGGAAAATACTATGATCCTAGAAATGATAGGGAGGGAGATAATTGCAATAGAACAATGTTTTCTGTTTTGGAAGTTTTAATAATACATATATTCAACCTCTGGTTGAGTTTTATGGTTTCTGTTGATTTTTTAAAGGTTTTATTTATTTAATTTTAGAGAGGAGAAGAGAGAAAGAAAGAGAGGGAGAGAAAAATTAATGTGTGGTTGCCTTTCACATGCCCCCTTACTGGGGACCTGGCCTGCAACCCAGGCATGTGCCCTACACTGGGAATCGAACCAGCAGCCTTTTGGTTCACAGGCCTGTGCTGAATCCACTGAGCTATGCCACCCAGGGCTCTGTTGTTGTTTTTTTTTTTCCCTCTGTTGATTTTTAAACATGCAGTATTTTCAAGTTGATATAAGGTGGCAAAAGTGTTTTGCTAAAATGTTTGAGAGAAATACACATTTTACAATAACATTAAAGTGTTATTTAAATGAAATGTTAATAACCCTAAAACTCCTATTTTTTTTCAAAGTAGTCAAATTCTTTAACACGTGGATCTTAGTGAAAATTGTACCCTAGACCTAATTCTTTGGGAAATTTCTGGATTTTTCCCTCCCTTAAAGTAATGACAAAAAATTGTCATGTCCCTATAATTTAACCTTCCTGTGTTCTAGATGAGGAAAGTGAGACCTAGAGAGATACAGTGACTAGTATGTCTGTCTGTCAGTGCCTAATTAGTGAGAGTATCTCAAGGGAGACTTAGGGCCCTATGAGGCCAAACTCCAAATTTTATTATTTTATTTAAAAAAATTTTTAAGGTGGACAAATAATTTTATTTTGTGCATGCAAATACATGTCAAGTACTGCAAACTTTTTCCATCAGTTTTCAAACACTGAAAATCATGATGCTCTATTCTGTGAATAGCCAAAGGCTTATGCCTCTTCACTTCAGTCCTATAGCAAAAAAACTTCCATAGTTTTAGAAGGTTCAGAATCTTGGTACTGGGTGCACTAACCCAGATAAAAGGTAAACTTTCAAAAACTGAAGCGACTAGCTAGTTATTGTGCATGTTTGAATGTTCTTGCAAATTAACATAAAGCAGGATAGAGTTGTAAAAATAGGTTTGTTAAAAAGATGTTCAAATAGAACAGAAAACACACAGCACTCTTGTGTCCCCACCACCGTGATTTCACACGTCGTGGTCAGCCGTACCTGCTTCAGGTGCAGCTGAGTCTGGTCCCTCCACTCCTTTTTCACTACTCGGAGTCCGTTTATGTATTCCTGTGATCGTTTGTTTGCATCCTCTGAGCAGCAGGTGTCGAGGTAGATTTATATGTGCAAGAGATTCGTAGGTGTAAATGCCTGCGCAGGATGAAGAGGGAAGGAAGAAGGCGAGGTGGTCGAAGCCTTCAGACTGCGTGTAGGTGTGATACCTGTGAAGGGAAACAGAAAAGGGAGACGATGCTGGATCTGGGCCAGGACTGCGGTGCAGCCGGAGAAAATTTCCGCCAGAGCAGAGATTGTTGGAAGCGTCCACTGGGCAGGAATGGCCCTGCTGTGTTCAGTCATTGGCCTGGCCTTGGCATTGATGCTGCCGTGAATCCCTAAGGTGCTGGCCTGCTGGCTGCTGGCCTGTTGGCTAATTACACTGCTCAGCGCTCTCGCTCTGAAGGGGGATCAGAATGGCACCTTCCTGAGGCCATCAGAGTTCCCAGGCACCTTGTACTTCAGTACATACTTACATGTGTGATGAACAGTATGTGTTGTGTTCGTCAGGCCTGTGCTGAAAGGAATCAATTGCGCATATACATAATGTGCACAGATTCTTTGTATGCTCTGATATTTTCCAAATGAGTCCATTCCCACTCCTCAGCACCGTAAAGCCTTGTGGGAGCTGGTGGTGTCCGGTACCTCTGCTCTCCCAGAGGATGGTCCAAGGTGTTTGAGCTGCTAGTTTAGGTTTCTCTTCCGCTACCTTGTCACAGCTGAGTGTGGTTCTGAGTTTAATAAGAACATATGCTTGCTGTGCCTGACTTTCCTTGAATAGACATTAAAAAAATATATTTATTTATTTATTTTTAGGGAGAGAGGAAGGGAAGGAGAAAGAAAGGGAGAGAAATATCAGTGTGTGGTTGCCTCTTGTTCGCACCCCTCCCTCCCCACACTGGGAGGCCCACAACCCAGGCCCACAACCCAGGCACGTGCCCTGACTGGGAATGGAACCGGTCACCCTTTGGTTTGCAGGCCTGCACTCAATCCACCTAGTCACACCAGCCAGGGCTTTTTTCTTTGAAAAAAAAAATCTTCACCTGGGGACATTTTTTCATTGCTTCTATTTATTTATTTTTAAAGATTTTATTTATTTATTTTTAGAGAGAGGGGAAGGGAAGGAGAAAGGGAGGGAGACAAACATTGATGGGTTGCCTCTCACACCACCCCCAACCAGGGACTTGGTGGTAACCCAGGCAGTGTCCTGACTTGGAACCGAACCTGTAACCTTTTGCTTTGTAGAATGATACCCAACCCACTGAGCCACACCAGTCAGGACTTTCATTCCTTTTAGAGAGAGGTGTGAGAGAGAGAGAGAAAGACAGACAGACACACATTGATGTGAGAGGGAAGCATTACCCTGGCTGGTGTAGCTCAGTG
>PVKM010033657.1:0-15875 GCA_004027735.1 Carollia perspicillata
CAGAAAGGATGCCACAGGAAGGCGAGGTCAGACAAGATGCACATGGTCCCATATGCTTATTGATTCCACCCTCTAACCCGACTGCACGGCAGAGCTCTCTAAAACACTTCTCATCTGCCGACTCTGGTGACACAGTTTGGCCTGATTTACCTATTCCGTGCTGGGCTAACAACCTGCATGGGTTAACAAAGTGCCTTTATTACTGTGAAGATAGATTTCTTTGCTGAAATATCTCCGGAAATCTTACCACTTAATCTACCCAAATATAATAATAATGTTTAGTCACTTCTATATTGGTTGATCTGGCACACAGCATGCTTTTAGTCTAAAAGAGGTAAAGGTCACAATACTGTAAGTATTTATTTATGTCATTTTTGGAAATATATTAATAAAGCTTAAGTCAAAATTAAGTCTAGAATTCTAACTACATTGTTAGTTTTTTTCCTAGGAATTATGAATTAGTTATGGACTCATCATGAAAACTACATATTTACTTAAGAAATAAAAACATGTCAAGAAAAATAATTTTGCAACAGATATTGAATCACATTAAAATGTTTCCAATGTCATCTCCCAGCATTTTATCCATTCTTTTCACTCTAGATTATATTTTCTCACTGAAGATCTCAGTGTTAGAAATTCTGTTAGAAGATCACATGGGAGTTCAATAAGCTGTCAATGATAAAAACTCTGTAAAAATTTGTTCTCAGAAACCGTCAATTGGTGATTTTTTTTACTGGGACTAATCGACAGGCTGAAAATCAAAAGAAAATGTGAGAGGACTGATGCTGTTAGCTATGTATATCATTTTCAACAATGACTTGCCCGTGAATAAAAGGTTGCTCTTTAGCTTCAGATACTGAAAGAGGTGAAAATAAAATGTTGCTTGCTTTTTGTATACACTTTTGTGTATAATTTACATATAACATAATATATACTACATATTTTATATATTTACTTACATATATATGTAAAATGGATGTCCAAGTGAGATATTTTTCAGAAAATAACTTAATATATTAATTAGCAGCATATAACATTTTAAATAATGAAGAGTTTGAGCTCTACTAACTTGACTAAGGGCTCCTCTGAGAAAATATTCAGTGTATCCCATTGAAAACATTTGTTTATGCATCACAGTTAATATATTTTTTCTTCTTTTTAAATTGATACACAGTCACATAGACAATCTTACAGGTGTGTAAGAATCAGGCAGAATAATTAGGGCTTGTTACCTATTTCTCAGGGTAGAATTCTGAGGATGCTGTTAGGACCTCTTGGGACTTTTCGTTGACTCAGTATATTATATTCTACTCTCTTTCTATACCTTACTTTTCTTTATCACTTATGGATATTTTTTACTATGCATTTTCTTCTATACTTTTTATTCACACTAGAGCATATGTTTTGTGCAAGAAGAGCCCTTTATGTTATTTTGCACACCACTATAATCTTAGCACATAGAAAAATACCTGGAACATAATAAACAATAGTATTTGTTGAATGAATATCTGTTTACACTTTATAAGAAGAAACTGTAATCAAGAGGAATTAAGTGAGTAGTTCAAGATTAAATGGCCAGTCTATGGAAGTTTCAGAAACACAACCAGGTTTTTTGATGCCAAGAAATGCATTTTCTATTTTCTAATGTCTTCCATATGTAATTATTGAACAATATGTAAACACACACACAAAAATATGCATACACACTGTATTATACACACGCAAAAATTTTTGAACAAATTTTTTCGCAAAAATATATTACTTCAAGCATTTTCCGAGAAATATTTTAATGACATCGCTATCTAAGAGTACTGAAAAGAATTTGATATTACAAAATGTAAAACAACTTTGTTTAAAAAACTTGTAAAGAATAAAAACTGCCATTATGTATTATAAATTATTTAAAGTCAAGGAGAATATTAATTTAAAGTTGGTCAAAATCTATATAATTTTGTGTTTTATCTAGATATAGATCTAGATATACAATATAGATAAATGCCCCATAAATTCATATATGCATGCACACTATGTGTGTATCTGATATATATATACATAGACATGCCTTTTATACATACATAGACACATATAAACTATGTAGACACATACTGTACACACAGTACAAAAATTATTGTACTGTTAATGTGAATAGATATGAATAATTTTTTTAAATTAAAAAAACCTTATTTTAAAGTAATTTCTGGTTTGTATTTTTTAATTTCTGGTTAGCTTTTGTTTTGAGTAGGAAAAAGTATAACCAGTACAAAAAATGCCTCCATATGTTAAGTGGACCATCTATACATTAAACTCATTTCTATTTTTACCTAAAATGTACTATTTGCACTTGTCCATAGTTCAAAGTTAAAGAAGATGACAGGAAAAATAATCCTCTTTGGAGAAGAGGTGCAGACTTTGTTCATGCTTCTTGCCTTAGTAGTCGATCCTCATGGTACTGATTGGGCTGCTGGGCATCATTCTGCTTGGCTCCAGCAAGTTTTTGGCCCTTAATTGGAGATTCAGTCATCTCCTCTCTCTGTCCAGGTTGTGCTATTGGCTTCCCACCCCATAACTGCTGGGGCTGTGACTTAGATCATCCAGGACATTGTTCATTTTGTGGTGGACAACTGATCTCAATTACCTCATCGAAAAATACCTCAGACCTCTGAAGTGACTGGAAAATACACATCTTACTTTCTGTTGGGTAGGAATCTGGGAAGACAAATTCCTAGGTACATCTGGCAGCCATCTTTTAACCATGAGGGTAGAAGGAACTAACAGGAGACATTACCCAAATGCAACAAAGAGAGGCAGTAAATCTGGATCCTGCTAATATCTTTTAGTTCTTTGTATTTACATGCCAGATCTGAATTCGTCTGTGAAATAAGTTTTTTTATAGGTAAATATTTTTTTTACATACCCATTCCTCAACCCCTCCCCTTTAGCAACCAGCAGCTTGTTCTCTGTATCTGTGGGTTTGTTTCTGTTTTGTTTCATTTGTTGATTTATTTTTTAGATTCCACATATATGTGAGATCATATGGCATTTGTCTTTATATGTCTAACATTTTCAACTTCAGTACAGTACCTTGTAGGCCTGTCGATGTTGTCAATAATGGTAAGATTTCATTCTTTTTTTTTTTTTTTGAGTAAATACAAACAAATACTTTACTAACTAGAATTACTTTTTAAAAGTATTTTTCACTCTGGACTGTAAAAGAGAATAACTAAAGAGAGCTTTTAAAAATATCAGTGCCAGGGCCCCACTTCCAAAGGCAAGGATTCAACTGATCTGGTGTGGGGCTCAGGCTCAATTGTTTTAATTGTTATTCAAGTACATTCATCTTCATTTTCCTCCCACCATTTCTCCCTTTGGCTTTGTCCATGCATGTTCCTTGATGACCCTTCTTTCCCAAGTTATCCCCTCCTCTCTCCCCTCTGGTTACTGTCAGTTTATTCTTTATTTCAAGTCTCTGTTCTATTTTACTTCTTTGTTTGTTTTGTTGATTAGGTTCCACATATAGGTGAGATCATATGGTATAAATCTATTTTGTTTAACTTTCTTTGGGTGGGATTTTCTATCTTTTACAATTTTAAAAAAACCTGGTAGAATCCAATATTCTTGAAAAATATAATAAAGTTGAGGTACATGCACAGAATTATACAAAAGTTCAACCTTTTGCTTTAGGAATAACTTTAATGAAGTGTATTTTTTCATTTGATTTTTTTCTTTTTCCCCAGGATGCCTATTGTTTTTAAAGTAGAGTTCTTTATGAGTGGATTTGTAAATTATCTTTGCAATGCTAAACATGCGTCCAAGAAAGTTGGGTGAAGGCGATGGTAGCACTACTGTCCACCTGTGTCACTTACCACTCGACCCATTACTTCTTGATGAGTAGACGTCCCAGAAAACATCTACATCAACTAGGTGGACCACTTTTCTAAGCATAAACTATGAAGAAATGAGAGTGTGTTTGAGTGACCGCAGAAACAGGCATTGTGCCTTCATTTTAACTAACTGAAGCTGTCTCCCTACACAATTGTAAGCACTAGAATCTTACTGACATAACCTTCTGGGTGTTGAACACTCAAGGGTGTTCACTAAATTGACACAAAATGTCCCATTAGTGATCTCTGTCTTCAAAACTATCACATTCTATATTTCTCCATGGTCCCTCTGAATTCCACAGCCCAAAGTCCCCTTCAGAATTCCTGTATTAGGAAAGACTTTTCATAGGGTTTTATATTTGTAGATTTTAATGGATTTCAGCATGGGCTGTAAACAGAGTAATCCTGTTCTCCCCATATTTCAGTAGATACGTTGAGCAAAGGGAGAAATTTTTATGCAAAGCAAGTGTGTGGGAGTGGGAGTGAGTGAAAGACTGAGTGTGAGGTGGTTAGAAAGAATTTCAATATGATTATCTTGTTAGGGCACTGGTTGGCTTACTTCTTTTTGTTGTGGTAAAACTCCAAAGAAAAAGGAAATACTGCTTTGGTTAATTTCCTAACAATGTTCCTTGTTAAGTTTCCAAGCAATAATCATGTAATCTTTCTTACTTTTTCCCCTAGTATGATAAAAGACTATTAATCACTATTATATTATCTCTAACATAATTCAGAAAATATGAGCAAATTCTTTTTCATAGTCCTTGGGGCTTTTGAGAGTTGCAACAGATATAAAACGCTTCACAACTAAATTTGTAGGGCATTCCAGTTCATATGAAAAAAAGAAAAATATGCCTAGTGTATTTCCTTTTATATATCAGATAAAAAGAAGTAAGTAGTGGACACAAGTTGAACACATGACATTATATTTATATGTAAAGGCAATCAAATACATATGATGGCAAGTCAGCTGAGATTCTTAGAAAGCCAAATGCCAAAAAGCTGGTGATATTGTAATGCTCCAACAATTTTATAAGATTTTTAGCTAAATGTAGGTGTATCAACTGAAATATTTCTATTAGACAACAAAGTAATGAAACCTTTGTACTAAACTTTTCTTTCTCTGACCTATTTATTCAATTTTGAAACAAGAATGGACTGAAAGTGGAATAATTCTTAATTCTGTGGTACTACTGTAAATTTTATAAATCCAATCAGTGGATTTGTGAATGCACTACTTAAATGCTATGACGGTCTGTATGGGATGCTTAATTTCTTAATCTCAGTGACTCTATAAGGCTTGCAGTGCTTAAAAACTTACTTTGTGCTGAGAGGGGATAATTACCCCATCGTATGTAAATATTTAGGGACATAAAATTAAAAGTACATATTAATTTATTTCAAAAAATATTGTCATTGCCCTCACATGTAGACACAATTAAGTCATTACAACATCATAACAAGATTAATGTAATCCATGAACCAGAAGAACAGTTTCCAAGGTGGTAGATAATGGACCCATGTCAGAAAGGGAGGGGAGCTTTTTTCTAATGACAAGAGTGATGGACATTTTTCAAACAATTGCTGAAAGTGTTATTACAAAATGCTATGACTGATTTCTTTAAGCACATTTTCTGATCATCCTTATATTCCAAATATTTTATTTGCTTAAACAGAGTAAAGACAAGTGCAGACTGCAAATCAAAGGGTTGCTGGTTCGATTCCCAGTCAGGGCACATGCCTGGGTTGCAGGTCAGGTCCCCAGTGGGGGCCACATGAGAGGCAACCACACATAGCTGTTTCTCTCCCCCTCTTTCTCCCTCCCTTCCCCTCTCCCTAAAAATAAATAAATAAATAAATGAAGACAGATATAGTGGTAGAGATAAAGGCAAATGTGTATGTATATACGTTCTCATGGCAAAAGGATAGCTAGGGTGTTCAGACTGTAGGGATGCAACCTGATTTCTTTCAAATGACTCAGTGTGTGGGCACAGAATGCAATACACAGAGGAGGCATCATAGAATTACACTGTTGAAACCTATATAATTTTATTAACTGATGCCACCTCAGTAAACTTAATTAAAAATAAATAAAATGCTATAGAACAGCAGCTCTCAAAAAACGCATGGTTTTGTTTGTTGCTGTTATTTATTAAATCACTGAGAATATAATTAAGGATGATATATTTCTGTCAACTGCAAAGAATAAGTAAGATGCCTGGAATATTCCATGTGATTTTCCCACAGCAAATTAAAAAATATATCAGCTATGCTATATTTGAAAAGTGCTCAAAGCCAGAAACCAAAACACGCTCAGAATATTCTGAGGTGGAGTTGAATATAATTTCCTAGACTATCTTAACAAGATGACACTGAATTTGGAACATCCTTCTTCTAAGGAAATGCTATGGAGGGAAAAATATTCATAATGGGAGATACCTTCAGTAATGTATGTTACAGTTATATACTTAAAGCATGGTAGGGATTAAAACATATACTTTTGTAAAAGAAAAGAGTAGCACTGCAAAATTATTATAACATCTGTTAATAATAAGGAAATAATACAAATACAACATTAGCAAAAACATACTCCATAATATTAATACTATGTATCTCCTAGGTTGCTGAATTTTGATGACTTGGTATTATCTATGCAGTAGTGAATTTCCAAGTAGTCTATAATTAGGGAGTTTTGTTTTTTATAAACACAAAACCACCACTATAATGAAAAGGAACTAATACATGCTAAAAGATAGAACTGGATCTACGGGAAAGCAGAGGATAGAGGGTGGGTTTGTGCCACTTTTGATGATCATGGCTTTCTTGTGGCCAAAGCTGTTGTTAGACAAAAACTCTTTGGAGGTCATAAGGATGCACACATGCCCGGATTCCCATTGTCATTTGCAAAAAGCTGATGAGATAGACTGAAGCAAACTGTGTAACTAAATGTTTGTCTTACTCACAACTATATGTAATGTGTGACTAGCCCTGAGAAAAAGTCTTTTTCAGGCATAATTTGTAAGAGGTTGTGGTGATCCCACAACTTCTTCAGTTGGACTTAGTGCAGAGAAGCCTGGAAAAAGATGTTTTGAGCATAGGGAGATGACTGACTGTGTTTCTGAGAGCCTAGCACAGCTTGCAGAATCATATGAAATGGCACCAGTAAACTTGGCTGTGTGATATATTTTCCAATTGAGCACAGTGACTCAGGGGAGAGACTGCAGTGGTGATCCAAGGCTGAGGTCATGTGTGGCTTAGCAGAGGGGGTCTGCGTAGTGGTTATAACAATTCTGGCATGAAAAACAAGAATCCAGATGTTAGGTCCAGGTGCAGGGCTTGTTACAGGCAGATCTTATAACCTAATAAAACAATTATACTAGAGTTTCAGAATAATGTGAGTGGAAATTAAACATGTATACTAAGGTCCACCTCACCTTTTCTGCAATATGACAAGATCTCAGCCAGGTGACAGATTCGCATCACCATCACTTTATTTAAGGTCTCCTGTGAGGACCAAACACAATTGAGAAAGTGTGCTCAATATCCCCATTGGCCAGACCCAGGAAGTCCTGCCACACGTTTCTTGGTAGATGTTATTAAAAGTGTATTTTTAAAAGCAAAACTATAATTTATATACAATCAGAAAGTCCATTTCTACTAGCCTTCAAACTCAGCTCTCTTATTGGATTGTTTTACCCAAGAATGTCTCTGGAATCTAGAATGAGGTAAGTCACAATGTTATGGAATTCTGACTCAAGTTCCATTAAAACAAGAGTTCTTATCTATAATTCACTTTCTTGTTTCCTCACTATGATTGTGTTTATATAATGCTGTCGATATCTGCCATAATAGAGTTGATATCTGGCCCTCCAGAGAAAATATTACATGCTAATGGTCACACATTACCAAAGAGCAGGTTTCCATTTTTTCAGGCTTAGCAGGGCTATTAGAAAACACCTGCCTTTCTAAGGGTAGACATAGGGAATCTCACATTTGCTTCTAGATACACACATACTCCTGTGGGGTGAATAACGTGTTAAAATGACTTCTGATGAGTTCACTACTTTCTAATCTTCTCATGTTAATATGTTACACAAACTGTAAGAGTATGGGTTAATTTTCCATGTTACCTCTTTTTTTTAATAGACTAATTCTTTAGGGTACTTTTAGGCTTAGAGAAGAGTTGTATAGAAGTACAGTTGTACAGAAGTACAGTTGTAGAGAAGAGTTGGATATGGAGTTCCTATATTGTACATTAACTCCCTCCTAAGCAAAGTTTCCCGTATTTTTAAAAGATTTTATTTATTTATTTTTCAGAGAGAGGGAGGGAGAGAGAAAGACAGGAAGAGAAGCATCAATGTGTGGTTGACTATCATGCGAGCCCTACTGGGGACCTGGCCTGCAACCCAGGCATGTGCCCTGACTGGGAATTGAACCGGTGATCCTTTGGTTTGCAGTCTGGTGCTCAGTCCACAGAGCCACACCAGCCAGGGCAGTTTCCCTTATTGTTAACATCTTGTATTAATATAGCACACACATGTTATAATTCAGTAACCAATATTAACTAATCACCATAGTTTCCATTAGAGTTCATTCTACACTTCTATGGGCTTTGACAAATGCATAATGTCCAGTATCTATAATTATAATAACATACAGAACAGTCTCACTGCCATAAAAATGCTGTATGCTTCACTCAGTAATCTGTCCAATGCAATCCCCCTTAACCCTTGGCAACCACTGATCTTTTTATAGTTTGCATAGGTTTCTCTTTTCCAGACTATCATATAGTTTGCATTGTACAATTTGTAGCTTTTTCATACTGGCTTCTTTCACTTACTAATAACATTTGAAATTCTTCTATGGGTATTTTTTTTGTTTTTTGGGGTGGTTTTGGGGTTCAATAGCTCATTTTTTTAAATTAATTTATTTATTTTTAGAGAGGGGGAAGGGAAGGAGAAAGAGTGGGAGAGAAACATCAGTGTGTGGTTACGCCTCATGTCACCCCCACTGGGGACCTGGCCTGCAACCCAGGCATGTGCCCTGACTGGGAATCGAACCGGCAACCCTTTGCTTCACAGGCCCGTGCTCAATCCACTGAGCTACACCAGCCAGGGCAATAGCTCATTTTTTATTATGGAATAATACTTCACTGCATAAGTGTCCCATAGTTTGTTTATCCATTCACCTATTGAAGGTCATCTTGTTTGCTTCCAGAATTTTGGTGATTATAAATAAAGCTTCCATAAACAATGATATGACAATGTTTGTGTGAACTTAAGTTTTTACCTCATTCTGATAAATATTTAGACAATTGTTATATCATGGTAATGTTTGGAGAAACTGCCAAACTGTCTCCCAAAGGGCTGTATCATTTTGTATTCCACCAGCAAAAAATGAGAATTCCTCTAGCTCCAAATCATGTCCTGTATTTAGTATGTCAGTATTTTGGATGTTAGCCATTCTAAAGGTGCATAGTAGTCTGGATTCTATTTTTCCTGTGTTATATTAAACATCCATTTTGTCTAAAATAATACCATCATCTGAATTATGGTATTACTCTCAACTACAATGTCTATTAGGCATTTGTATCTGACTTATAATTATATATCTTATCCATAAACTTCATTACTTTGTTGGTCAAAATCTTGTCTGAACATCTGACACCCTCTTTATTCTGTTTCCTAATGTGTGACTTATAAATTCACCCTTCCTATCATTGCCTGCACAAAGAGCTCTCGTCCTTGGGAAAATCACTATCTTGTTAAAGTATGTTTATTTCTTTTGTTTCTTATTATCTCAGTTTCCTTTGCTGTTGTATGAAATGAATAAGTAATTCTTAATATCTATCTTCCTATTATTCTTTAGTGGAATTTTAGTTTCCAAAAAGGAATCATACATTTCATTGTAGTAAATGCAGTGCATTATTTTCTTTTCTACAATTGGTATCCTCATGTTCCTCCATTAGACAGTATTTGTGTGGGGAATCTGGGACTGGAACATGGATCTTCTTGTTCTTGCATTGTTCACGTTCCCATTGATCACCAATAGCATATGTATTTTATGGGCAATCCATCCTGTCACCCAAAATTAACGAAAATAAATTAAAGAGTAAGGGACATTAAATAATCAACATATGTATCGGTTTATCAATTTTTTTCTGGGATGCAAATATACCTTTTGTTATAGGTGGGTTGAACTGTGTCTCTCAAAAGACATGTTGAAGTCCCAATCCCCAGTACCTCAGAGGTGACCTCATGTGGAAACAGGGTCTTTGCAGATGTAATCAAAGTATTGATTGTCATGAGGTCATTGGGTTAAGCACTAATCCAATAAGACTGGGGTTCTTATACAGAAAGAACAGAGATACACAGGGAGAACGCCATGTGATAACAGAGTCCAAGGTTAGCCTGATGCACTTGCAGACTGCAGTGTCTGGCGGATCAATGGCACCAGTAGTGCCTAAGGATTCGAAAGGAAGGATTCTACCCAGAATCACAGAGGGAGCATGGCCCTGCCTGATGACAGCGTTATTTCGGACTGGTAGCCTCTAGAACTGTGAGAGAATGAATTTCTGTTGTTATGAGACACCTAGTTTGTAGTACTTTGTTACCTCAGCCCTAAAAAAACTAACATCAATGTAGGATGAATAAGAATGTCAGTGAATATTCCCAAGACTGCACATTTTTAGGATAAATTCTATTCTTGTTATATGGTCTATTGCATAATGGTATTTTATTTCTTACTTATTTTTACCTTAGCTATTTTATCCTGGTTATTGTCCATCCAGATAAGATTATTATTGCTAGTGGGAAAGTAAGAAAAGGAAAGTGTTTATTTGTTAGCTATGTTATGGAGAAACAGAGGAAATTGACTAAATATCTTCATAAATCCAATCCAAACAAAAGAAGAAAAGAAACAAAAAAATAATATGACAGCCCCTCAAAGATTGAAAGAAAAGTGCAATTTTAGGTTTTTTTGGCTTTGTCATTATAGCTAGTGACATTCAAATCTATTCTTTCCTTTTCTGGAAGGCAGCTTATAGAGGATAATCAATTTTAAAATCAATATTTATAATTTGTTTTGATTCAAAAGAAATGATTTGCCATGCCTGAAAGATTTTGCCTTTGCTTACTAGAAAACCCAGGTCATATGTCAGTGATGTAAATTATTGTTTTCTTTGTATTTTGTCACACTCTTCTGTTCTTCACACTTGGCTAAATATTCCCATTTCTAGCATTTCATCTACTGGCAGTTGCTAAGGTGCCACTCCTGCTTTCCCAAGTCTTCCTGCTCTCAAAGTCAACAGGAGGAAAATGTGTAGTGAGCTAGCAGTGTCACGGACTTGTGTTGGCCTTCTGAAACTTTAATTAAACACCTCCAATTCCTTAAAGCGTTAACAAGAATTAAGTAGATAATGGAGGTATATAGTGGCTATTTGATCTGATAGATTCATTAGAATCTATCTAGGTTTTGTATTATAAATTTATTCATAGAAAGTTAATAATCAATAAAACACAAATAAAGATATCAAACATGACTCACAACAGAATTGCTAGCTGTCTTTTGACCTCTGAATATGTTCCAATTAATGTTTAGTAACAGATTATTTCAACTATTAATTGCATGTTTTGAAGGTTTTTGATATGGAAATAATCATGTTTTACATACATAAAATAATTCTCTTCTCCCCTAAATGAATCTTGTGGTCTCACATGCACTTAGTACTTCACAAAACTTAAATTAGGAAGCTATTCTTTGGCTGATAATTCCAATGCAAAAAACATTCTTTAAATGCCTGCAAATGCAGGCACTAATTTACTCAAAGAGGGCAAAGCAAAGCATAAGTATGAGCTTGTACTTGGAAGGTACTGAAAGGTCTAGCTTCGTTAATATGGAGGGGAGTTTTATCTTGAACTTTATTGGGAGAGAAGGTAATTTACTCAACCAGGGCCCGATAGTGGAGGGTTTGACATCCCTGGTCAACAGGTTTTGAGCTTCATTTAAGTAATACAATTTGTCATTATGACTGTGTTTCATAAAATTGACCTGGAGGTGGAAGGCGACTGTATTTGGGGACAGAGGAGCCTCTGGGACAGAAGATGAAAAATGAGCCGAAGAGAGTCTAAACTAGGATGATGAATAAGAAACTGAACTGAAGGAAAGAGTGAATTTTGACTCAATGGAATTTTGTAAGAGGATGGACATAATAATGACAGTGATGATAAAGTAATGCTTATGTGTTGCAAAGTACAAAGAAATAAAAGTAATTAAGCATCATATACATGTATATACATATATATACACATACACATATATATACACACACACAATACCTGTTCATAAACTGTTTCACTCACTATTTTAATTAAACCTTATGATAAAGTAATAAACTTATAAGTAGGATTTTATTATCCACATTTTCTTAGACATATAACTGTTTCACAAAAATGAAAAATAAAAAAATGATAGAGAGGTTATTTGAATCCAAACACTTTGATTCTAAATCCAATAATTTTTTCTCAGTGTAATACAGTGATTTTTATATTATCATGAAATAAAGGATTGAACAAGGCAGAATATTTCTAAATTTGATAAATTACAGATTTTAAGATAAAAATAAAATAATTTCTTTTTTAAAAAAAGATTTATTTATTTATTTATCTTTAGAGGGGAAGAGAAAGAGAGAAATATCAATGTATGGTTGCCTCTCATGGGTAACCTGCTGGGAACTGGCCTGCAACCCAGGCATGTGCCCCGACTGGGAACCGAACCACAATCCTTCCGTTTGCAGGCCCACGCTCAATCCACCGAGCTACACCAGCCAGGGCATTTAAATTTGTATTTATTTTGTTACTAGAAAGAACAAACATGGTATTGATTCATTTTTAATTTGCTTTTATGAGGTCTTTACTTTTTATTTTTAAAATGTTTTTGCATTTGAGTGACTGTAATGTAAATGTATCATATATATAATTTTTTCTTCTTCATTTGTTTTGTCAGTTTAAAGTATTTTATTAATTTGTTATTAAGATACACTATTTGAAAAACAAACTATTTGAGTGTCTAATTGTTTGCAAATATATTTTGCTTTTAAATTACTTTCCATTTATACAATTTGGGAAGACGACAAATACAAATTTTTCATTCAAATTTTTTTGTAAATTCTTCATAGTTTCATGCTTTTAAATAAATGACATAGTGTGTCTTAATGGGTCATGGATATGTTATGAAATGAGAAATGTTTGTGCACACAAACAATTTTGAACATAGCCTACCTCTCTTGGTATCTTCCTCAATGTTAAACTTCTTTTTCTCAGGTGGAAGCTTGAAACTACATTTCCCAGGACCCTTTGCAACTGGTTATATAAATAACTTCAAGCCATTACACTTACTCAGAATTATCGAAGATGATATGAGGCTGAATGGCTCTTTTGGCAAGGATACTAGTGTAGTCATTCAATTTTCTCTGCAGCAGCTTAGTGGCAGTTCTAATGCCTATAGTTGTGGGAGTGTTAGGACAGATTTCTTCTAGAACAATCCTATGATGTGATTGGGCATTTCTCCTGGCTGCATCTCTTCTGATTGATTACATGATTCACTATGCATTGAGAAACCCTGGTAGCCAAGTGATATTTTGAACTAAATCTGCTTCTGTTTTAATTACCTAAATTAAATCTTCTAGAAATAAATTCCAACCAATACAAAGAAAATTTTATGACTCTTATTAGATAAGATGCAAATACATATTTTGTAGCAGTGACTACTGATTTTTTGTACTCTCCATTCTTCCTGTATCCATAAGTGATAAAAGTCTCAGTTTTTAACTAAATGTGTTCTTTCTAGAATTAAATACTAAAATAAAAATTGCCCTGCGATTAGGAATGGCTATATGTATAGAAGTGGAAGTCCTATAAGAAGCTTTTGTAACTGCGATTGAGAGGAAGATGCACATTCCTTTTTGTCTCTTTTCCCTCCTGCTGGTTTTCTTGGACCACACTCTAAAATCTAACAGCAGATATATGAAGTTAACTAATACTTGCACTTCCCATTTGATTCTAAAACTTTACAGAACATCATCTACAATGTTATTGAGCTGAACTACACTTTTCATATTAGTAATAAGCATATAAGCATTAGATATAAGCATATTTAATAAATTATAGTAAAAGTTTGACTTATCATTCTATTTAGTGTATAGAAAATTAATATTATCAAAGCATCCTCACATGAAGAAGTTTTGAAAGGGAATATGGACAAAAGTGTTAGAGGCAAGAGTTTTAATGGCTATGTCAGTAGTTAATTCATGAAAATATTTGTCATCTCTCTGCATAATGAAGTGTTCGGGGTACTTGTCAGCATTTAAATTAGTAATTTGTTGGGATTTTTTCTCACTCTAAATGGTCTAATTTTGTGTTTGAAATTTGGTGTTATTTTCTTAAAGAAGGCTGCACAACAGATTACCACAAATATAATGGTTTAAAACACATACATTTATTATCTCACAGTTCTCTGATCAGGATTCAGCGTATGGCTTAGATGGGTCCTTGGCGCAGAGTCTGAAGAGGTGGCAATCAAGATGTCAGCTGGACCACATTCTCATCTAGAAGCTTGAATAGAGAAGAATCTCTCTCCAAATTTACTTGGGTTCCATCTCAAAGATTTGACCTAAAAGGCAGGAAATATATTTATATATACATTTGCAATGAATTCTCACTCAATGTCATTAGTAGCTTCTTGGAAATTGTGAATTTAAGCAAAACAGCCTATAACAAAAACAATTTTACCATAGGTTAATTGATATAAACCATATTTAATTTCCTACAGCATATTTCTGGTCACAAAAAATATCACCAACTTTCTAAATGGAAACCCAATATACTTCTAATATTAAACATTGAAATAAGTGTGAGCTATAGCACATTTAAGAAAGATTAATAGAAACAAGTAAAATCATGATTTTCTAGGAGGTCAATGGTGGCTGAAGGTTGTCCTGGCCACTCTGAGTGCAAGAGAGGACCCAGCCTTGAACAGGGTGCCCTTCCATGGGCTGCACTCACAAACACCCACACCCACTAAGACTGGGGCAATTTAGATGCATCAATTCAACTATATACACATCTTTGGGATATGGGAGGAAACCAAAGGATCCAGAAAAATGCTATGCAGACATGAGAACATATAAACTCCACACAGAGAGTGGCCCTGATTGGGAACTTTTTCCCCCCTCATTAACCTTATAATGAAATGACATTGAACTAAACAAAGTTTTCGAGGACCTGTTGTACAACCATCCTAAAGGTAAACAAGGTATACTTTTGCATTTAAGTGATCATCTTTATCCTTGATATCTGTCAAGTCAAACTTTGGCAATCTAATTTTTTCGTAGTTAATCTGTATGGAAGATCAAGGTGCATAGGTCCTCATACATTTTTTCATTGTTAAAAGGATCTTCGGTAGTCTTTTCTACTACTTCTACCTTTTCTTAGATCTCTGAACTGATGTAGTATATAAAGACTATTCTAGGAGTATGTACTCTAACTAGCAGGCTTTCTGGCTCTACTGCAACTTATGTAGGCTTGATTTTGAGCATTACAGTGCCAACATGAAATATCATCTCCCATCATCCCTATTTCTGAACCACTAGTTTATCAGAAATGGCTAGGGAATATCTAAATGGATGTAGATAATAGGTGCTGAGAGCAAGTCACATGTAATATTTGTGCAGGGGTAGGGTTAACAAGAGGCTAGTGGACAGTGGGAGGAAGAAAATTGCCTGTTGCCATGATTGTCCATGCCAGTGATATCCAATAATAGTGGGAAAGATGTATCTTCTATTATTGACCTAATTGTATGCTCTTTTTCTGGGATTACAGTGTTTTGGGGACACTAATAGTTTTTTCCTGACAGTTTTATTAGCTTTATGGGTAGTGGAAATGTTACCTAAGTAGCCAAATACACCTGTATTTTTGGCTTGAACTTTTGAGTAGCTTG
>PVKM010033658.1:0-15882 GCA_004027735.1 Carollia perspicillata
CAAGAGATAGGGAGACAGTTACCTACAAAGGAGTTCCCATCAGACTGTCAGCTGATTTCTCAAAAGAGACCTCACAGGCAAGAAGGGGCTGGAAAGAAGTATTCCAAGTCATGAAAGGCAAGGGCCTACATCCAAGATTGCTCTATCCAGCAAAGCTTTCATTTAGAATGGAAGGGCAGATAAAGTGCTTCTCAGATAAGGTCAAGTTCAAGGAGTTCATCATCACCGAGCCCCTATTATATGAAATGTTAAAGGGACTTATCTAAGAAAAAGAAGATAAAAAACATGTACAATAAAATGACAGCAAACTCACAATTATTAACAACCTCACCTAAAAGAAAAGCAAAAACAAACTAAGCAAACAAGTAGAACGGGAACAGAATCACAGAAATGGAGATCACATGGAGGGTTATCAGTAGGCAAGTGGCTGGGACAGTGAGAGCAGGAGAGAGGGGGAAAAGGTACAGAGAATAAGTAGCATAAATCATAGGTAGAAAATAGACAGGGGGGTAAGAATAGTTTGGGAAATGTAGAAGCTAGAGACCTTATAAGTATGACACATGGACATGAACTAAAGGAGGGGAATGTGGGTGGCAGAGGGTGTGCAGGGTGGAGAGGAGTGAAGGGGGGAAATGGGACAACTGTAATACCATAATCAATAAAATATATTTAAAAAAAAAGAAATCACATTTCACTTTTCAAAACTTCCCAAGGTAATTCAATTTCTCCCACCCCTCCCATACTTTTAAATGAAAGTCAACTGTTGTCTTTGAAGAAACTTAAAGAAATTACTGAAACAGCTGAAATCTAAATCTGCTTTGGCAAAAACAAAAAATGTGTGGAATTATCCCACACTGTTCTATTTTACATTTTATTGATTTTGAACTGCATAAGGAGCCATCTGCTGGGGCTCCTGAAAAGAAACCAACATTCTGTCTACAGATAGTTCTAAAGAGAAGGCCAGGTCCTCAGCTGTGGTGTGAACTCAATCCAGGAGAGTGTGCGGTCAGTTGGAAATTTAGTTGATGAAAAAATAAAGACGTCAGCAGATGGAGAAATAAGTTAACTTAAAAAGGATCGCTACATATGATGCTAAATCCTGACAGTTCCACCTTAACAACTCTCTCATATCTACACCTTCCTCTGCATTCTCATTTAGTTTTGGCCAACAATTCTCCAATTTTAATACAGGCACCAATCACCTGAGGATTGTGTTATAATGCAGATTCTGATTCAGCAGTTGTGTATTAGAGCCTGAGATCTTGCATGTATAACAAGCTCCCTAGGGATGCACGTGCTGCTTGCTGGTCTTGGACCACACCTTTAGTAGCCAGGGTCTAGGCCATCATAACATGTCTTACCTGGACATTTACAGCAGCAGCTTTCTAACTGGTCTCCTGCCACCAGGCATGATTTTATTTTCAATTGATTTTTCACAGAGAAGATGGAGATGATTGGTTTAGAAGCATTTCTAACTGGATCTGTAACATTCTCCTCTCCTCTCTTCACTTAAATTCTCCCAATGGCCCCCAATGTTATTAGAATACCATTGAGACCTCTTACCACAGCACCAAAAGTCTCTATACCTGTGAGCCTCCAAACACTACTCTCCAACCTTCCCATATTGTTGTGCTCTCTCATAGCTCTATCGCATAGTTCTCTCATAACTTTGCAAGTTGTGTTTGTACCTCTTCAATTGGACCTACTCCCCGCTGTCTGCCTGGTGAATAATTCTCTGATAAGCATTTTCTTTCCCTCCATAGATCCTGCCTCCTTCACAGAGTTAGGATCTCCTCTTATGTGTTTCCACAGTACCCTGAAAATACTATCTCTACCACCAGTTTTATCATACTACAGTTTAATTGTCCGTATGATTATTCCCTGGTACTAAATTGTGAGCTCCTGGAAAGCACAGACTGACTTTCTTCCTTCCTTCTTTCCCTCATTCCTTCTTCTCTGTCAACAAACTATCTCAAATTCCTGAAATCTTTTGTCTATAGGACTTTGCAACACTGTTTTATATCTCTGGAATATCCTTTACGAACCTTCTAGATCTAGAAACTCCTGTTCATTCTGTAGGATTCGGTTGAGATGTTACTTTCTCCAAGAAACTTTCATGAATAATTCTTACCCCCACTCCACATTCCAGCCAGAATAGGTCCTCCCACAGCACCCTGTACAAACATATCATAGCATTGATTACACTGCATTGTAATTAAGTATTTACTTCTCTACTCAGCTAGACTATGTATTCATCCATACATCCATTTATTCATTCATGCAATAAATATTTATTGAGCACCTACTGTTCTAAGCACAAGGGATACAGCAATTCATAAAAGAGACAAAAATCTCTGATCCTGCTTCCTTGCAGCTCACATTCTAATGGAGAGAGACATATAATACATGAATACATATGTCTAGTGGTCATAAAGTCTTTAAGTAAAAATAAAGCAGGTGAAGGTTAGAGACAGATGGAAAGGTGTGCTGTTTAAAGGGTAAGGAAAGGCCTCTTGGATAAGATGGTACATTTGGGCAGAGACCTCAATGAAGTAAGGGAGCAATCCATACATATATCTAGGAGTGCTCTAGACAGAGGCAACAATAAGTGTGAAGGCCATGAGCACTGAGTGGTTGGAACAGTGTAAGTAAGGAGAGTGGTACGTGGCACTGCTGAACCTTGGTGCAGAACCACCTTCAAAAATAAACAAGATCATGGACTTGGGAAGACAGGTATCTTCACATATGTTAAACACACAATATAAAGTAGCATTTTGTGAGTAGCACGAGTTGTTCATTCCACCTCTGCCATGGATTCGTTATCTTTTACACTCACAATAACTTTGCAAGGGAAGCAGTGTTAACCCAATTATACACATGAAGCAACTGAGGCTAAATGATTTGCCAAAGGTCACTCAGCTACTAGATAGAAGAGGAAAGACTGGGACCTGGATCTATCTGACTGCAAAGCTTGTACCATTTCTGTTACATTTCATGATGTATTCCCTATAGTTAAAAATAATATCTAATAATGCCAAAGCCTTGGTGTGGGGCAGGGGTGGAGTAAAACATTCTCATAGTTTGAATGGGAAAAAAAGAAAGAAAAAAAGGCCATGGCATACAATTTAAAACTTAGAAGCACAAGAGATACAAAGAATATAATGCATGGTGTTCTAAGCAGGACCTGGACTCTCATGAACATACATTGCAAGTGACAGGTGGTATATTAGTTTCCTGTGGCTGCTGTAACAAATGACCACAAACTCGGTGGCTAAAAACAACAGAAATTTATTCTATGCTGGAGGCAAGAAGTTCAATATCAATGTGGTAGGCAGGGCCAAAGGCATCTATGGGTCTCTACAAAAAGGACCAGAAATAGGGTAGCCTAACAGAACAGAAAACTTTTTTGACAATGCCTGCTCTACTCCAGCTAAAGACCAGTCTGTGTGTGAATCCTTCCACCACACTGTCTTGATTACCATAGTTATATAGTAAGCCATACATTGGGTGGAATGATTCCTCCAACTTTATTATTCTTTTTGAAAATTGTTTTAAACTAATCTATTTTTTTACCTGTCAATTTCAACTTGAATGGACTCTTATATTACTGATTTGAGATATTTTCCCTTTTCTAATGTATGAATTCAGTGCTATAAATTTCTCTTTAGCATTGTTGTAGTTGATGTGTTAGATAGCTACATTGTCATTTTGTTCAATATATTATTTGATTTCCCTCCCCTAGATTGCTTCTAGTTTGATTCCATTGTGGCTGGAGAACACACTCTGTATGATTTTAATTCTTTTAAATTTGTTGAGGTTTGTTTTATAGCCAAAGATAGAGTCTATCTTGGTGAATGTTACACATGGATGCTTGAAAAGAATGTGTATTCTGCTGCTGTTGAGTGGAGTGTTCTAAAGTGTCGATTAGACACTCTATGTAAATGGTTTAGTTGAGTTGTTCTATAGCCTTGTTGATTTTCTAATTGTTCTATCAACTGCTAAGAGGAGGGTATTGAAGACGCCAACTATAAATGTGGATTTTCTATTTCTGCTTTCAGCTCTATCAGTTTTTGCTTCATTTATTTTGAAGTTCTGTTATTTGATGAATACACCCTTAGTATCATTGTGTCTTCTTGGTGGATTGATCTTTTTATCATTATGTAATTTCCCTCATTTACCTGGTGAGTTTTTGGTTTTGGTCTGAAGTCTACTCTATATGATATTAACATAGCTACTCTTTCTTTTTAAAAAGTAATGAGTGAACACCATGTCTTTCTCCTTTTATTTTCAACCTACGTATGTTACATTTGAAGAAGAGTTTCTTTTTTAAAAAAAAAATATTTTTTTTACAGAAAGGGAGGGAGAAAAAGAGGGAGAGAAACATCAGTGTATGGTTGCCTCTTGCACACTCTCCACTGGGGACTTGGCCTGCAACCCAGGCATGTGCCCTGACTGGGAATCGAACCAGTGACCCTTTGGTTCGCAGGTTGGCACTCAATTCATTGACCCACACCAACCAGAGCTGAAGAGAGTTTCTTGTTAAAAGAATATAGTTGGCTTATGTTTTTTAACTCACTCTGTATTCTCCCTCTTTTAATTGATATTTTAGAACATTCACATTTAATAAAATCATTGATGTGTTAATATTTAACTTTGCCATTTTATTATTTGTCTTCTCTTCATTCTCTCTGTTATTTTTTTCTGCATGGATCACTTGAACACTTTTAGAATTACATTTTGATTTATTTATATTTGAAAAATGAAGAGGATAAAATATCCTATCAACATTCTCTTTATGATGATGTAAGAATTCTATAAGATAACACAGGCTTTTTCTCCCAGACTTCCTCCTGAGCTCCTCCAGCAGAATCCATAACATCCATGTTAAACAATCTGTCCAAGACAATGTAGGGTTTTTCTATCATGCTTTTTAAAATTCTTCCAGCCTCTACCCATTACCAAATTCCAAATTCACTTGCACATATTTAGGTATTTGTTACAGCAGCACTTTCTTGGTATAAAATCTGTATCACTCAAGGTTCAACCAGAGAAACAGAACTGATATGAACTATATATATTGAGATTTGGCTAGGCAAATCTGAAATCCAGAGTAGACCAGCAGGAAAGGTAGTCTGGAACTCTTGATCATGAGCTGAAGCTATTGTTCACAGGTAAAATTTCTTCTTTAGGGATGCCTCAGCTTTGATTTTAAGGCCTTTCACCTGACTGGTTCAGGCCTACTTAGATTATATAATGTCTCTTACTTAAAGTCAACTGATTATGGACTTTTGTCATATCTACAAAATAATTTTATAGCAGCATGTTAATTGCTGTTTGGTTGAATAACTGGGGACTGTAGCCTAGGCAAGGACACACAAAACTGGTCACCGCAGCCTGTAATTTGCCCCAATCACCTCTTAAAACTATTTGATAGCATATACTAAAGCTAAACATACATGTACTCTATGACCCAGCAAGTATCCCTCTGGGTTTATAACTAATATAAATCTGTGTATCCACCAAAAGTCATGTGCAAAGACATGAAAGCATTGTATGTATTAACCTGAACTTGGAAACAACCAAAATTTCCATCAACAGGAGAATGGATAAACAAATTGTGGCACATTCACTCAATGGACTACTACTTAGTAATGACAAATAACCACCTCTGCTATATGAAACAGTATCAGTGAATTTCACAGACATAATGGATGGGCACAAAAAGCCATTCACAAATGAGTGTGTTCTGTATGATTTTATTTATGTGAAGTTCAAAAATAGGCAAAAACTAATCTATTGTGTTAGAAATCAGGACAGTAGTTACCTTAGGGTGCAAGTTATTGACTGAAGAGGGGTATAAAGGAGACTTATGGGTGCTGATAATGTTCTGTTTCTTAATATGAGTTGTGGTTACAGTGGTGAGTGTGTGTGTATAGATCAATCAAGCTGTACACTTAGGACCTATGCACTTTAATTATACTTTAATAATATAAAACAGAGTAAAATGACCCAGGCAGGCTAGAAGAATGAGTTGAAACAAACAAGATGATTTTAATGTCTAACAATCTTATTTTATTTTAAATATATTTTATTGATTGTGTTATTACAGTTCTCCCAATTTTCCCCCTTTGCCTCCATCCACCCAGTACCCAACTTCCCTCCAGAAGTCCTTCCCTTAGTTCATGTCCATGGGTTGTGCATACAAGTTCTTTGGCTTCTCCATTTCCTATACTGTTCTTAACATCCCCCTGTCTATTTTGTACCTACCAATGATGCTTCTTAATCCCTACACCCTTTTCCCCATTCTTCTCCTTCCTTCTCTCAGCTGATAACCCTCGAAATGATCTCCATCTATGACTCTGTTCCTGTTCTGGTTGTTTGTTTAGTTTTGTTTTTTTAGATTCAGTTGTTGATAGTTTTGAATTTGTTGCCTTTTTAATTTTCATACTTTTTATCTTCTTCTTTTTCTTACATAAGTCCCTTTAATATTTCATGTAATAATGACTTGGTGATGATGAACTCCTTTAGCTTTACCTTGTCTGGGAAACACTTTATCTGCCCTTCCTTCCATTCTAAATGATAACTTTGCTGGATACAGCAATCTAGGTTGTAGGTCCTTGCTTTTCAACACTTTGAATACTTCTTGCCAGTCTTTTCTTACCTGAAAAGTTTTTTTGAGCAATCAGCTGACAGTCTTATGGGAACTCCTTTGTAGGTAACTGCTTTTCTTTTGCAGTGTTTAAGATTCTCTCTTTATCTTTAACTTTTAGCATTTTAATTATGATGTGTCTTGCTGTGGTCCTCTTTGGGTTCAACTTGTTTGGGACACTCTGTGCTTCCTGGACTTGTATGTCTATTTCCTTTACCAAATTAAGGAAGTTTTTTTCATTATTTTTTCAAATAAGTTTTAAGTTTCTTGCTCTTCCTCTTCTCCTTCTGGCATCCCTATGATTCAGATGTTGGTATGTTTGGAGATTTCCCAGAGGATCCTTATAGTATCCTCGGTTTATTTTGAATTGTTTTCTTCTTCCTGTTTTGGTTGAATGATTATTTCTTCTTTATGTTCCAAATTGTTAATTTGAATCCTGGCTTCATTCCCTCCATTGATTGTTCCCTCTTGATTTTTCTTTATTTCACTTAGTATAGTCTTTATTTCTTCTTGGGTCTATTTTATTTTGTTGCCTTACCCAATGAGTTTTTCGAGCATCCTCATCACCGATGTTTTGAACTCTGCATTGGATAGATTGGCTATCTTCATTTTGTTTAGTTATTTTTCTGGGGTTTTGTTCTTTCATTTGTGCCATATTTCTTTGTGTCCTTAATTTCACAGCCTCTCTGTGTTTGTTTCTATATATAAGGTAGAGCTGTCTTGACTCCTTCCTTGTCTTAGTGTTGTCTATTGTAGAAAAGGCACTGTAAATTGTGTGGGGCAGAGTCTTCTGTAATCACCAGGGTGGGACAACCCACTTCACTGCTTTGTGGCTCTGTGTGGGAAAAGGGCTCAGAGAGGGGACAATACTGCTGGCTGACTTCTCAGAGTTTGCCTGGCACTCACCCCATGTTCAGTCATTTCACCCACTTCTTGAATGCAACTGAAGCCCTTCCAACTGTTACCCTGCTGTTGAATCCCAGTCTATGTGGGCCCTTTAAACAGTCTCCTGAAAACCCAGCAATTTCTTCTGCTGCCCCAACTCCCACTGGTTTTTATAGCCCAAAGTTATGGAGATTTATCTTCCCGGAGTTGGGACGCTGAGCTGTATGATCTGGACTGTGGCTGAGGTCTCTTGCTCTCAGGGTATCCCTCCCAATTTTTATCCACACACATGGGTGTGGGACAACCTATTCTGCTGTTGCCTCTCCACACCACACTGCATCTCCATGCCTCTCCACATGACTCCACCCCTCCTACCATGTCTGGATGAATATGGCTTCTTTAAATCCTTGGTTGTTGGGCTTCTATACAGCATGATTTTCTGACAGTTCTGGGTGTTACCATATTTTGCCATGTATAATGCACTCCTGTATATAATGCACACCCACATTTTTGGCCCAAATGTTCAGGGAAAAAATCTTTTATTTTAATTATTTAATTTATTTTTTATTCATTTATATTTTGTATTATAAAGGGATTTTAGCATTTATTTTTGAACATATCATGGTACAAGAAATTTTATGTTCAAATAATTACAAAACACAATAACAGATACCGGTATTTCAGGCACTACCCATGTATAATGCATATCCTTATTTTTCCCTCAAAAATTTAGGCAGAAAAGTGTGCATTATACATTTGTTTTGAGGTCTAGCTTTAATTCTTTCTGTGGTTGCATGAGAAGGCAAAGCATGTCTACCTACATCTTCATCTCGACTAGAAGTCTAATGTCTGACAATTTTAAAGCAGAGCATGTGAAAACCTCATTTCACAGTATGGAGAAAGACTTGGGGGCTTTATGTGACCACAAGTTCTGCATGAGTCAGCCATGTGACATGGCAATTTTAAAAGTGCATGCAATTTAATCTGCTTTGGCAGATGCAAAAGTCTGTTATATTTCATCTTGTTGGTTCCAACCCATCATTTTTCAAATTTGTTTGGATCTTAAGTCCATCATGTAGGACAGAATGGGGTTGTAGAAAGAACTCTTAACTAGGAAAATAAAGTCTTGGAACAATCTTTCTAACTACAACAACAATCTTTAATGTTGAGCAAAATTCCAGTGAATTGTTTTCTTTATAACTATAATTAGATTTAGAGACCAAATGCAACACTCTTCAAAAGTTTTTGATAAATGTAAGAGGATCCAGAAGTCTAGAGTTAGAGTGATAATGAGAGGTAACCCTGCCATATATAGAGGAACTTGAGACAAATAATTGAAGAGGGACACAGTTTTTTTTTTTTTTTTTTGAATATTGGAAGGGCTGGTCAAAAAGGCCATATCTGTTCACTCCCGAGGGCAGAACTATACCTACAGGTAGTTGTGATGATAAAGGTGACTTATGTTCTATATTAAAAAGTGACCTCCTAAAGCCCAGGGCCTTTCCAAAAAAAGAGAGAGCTGGCCATCATGGAAGAGATTATGTCATTGCTGAATGACCATGGGCTGGATAGTACTCAGAGGATGACTGCTGTACAGTGCCTTTTTCCAGATGTGAAGAGGTAAAGAATGGCACCTAGGGTAAAGAAGGTGGAATCTCGAAGATAATTAGAAAGGATACAGCTAATACCTATGTTCAAACATTGCTATCCGTCTACGATTTCTTAAAAGTGGAGATGCCTATAAAGGTAAAACACCAAACATTTTTTAAGCTAAAAATGGACCAGCAATAGATAGTAAGGTTGTTGCAAGTTCCTTGAGGAGCCTCTGTAAAATTGAGCTAATATCAACCCCTCAGTATAATGTTTTCAGAAGAGAGATCAGTTTCAAATGCTGTCTAGACTCTCCAGTTCATTTATGGGGCCACCTGTTTCAAAATCTTGCCTTTGTCAATTTGCATAGAAAACGGCTTATTATTGCCCTTCAAAAAACCTCCTCTTCAACTAAAATCTTATTGTTCCTCCAAAACTAAAGTCCCACTATGTGGAAAACTAGATCTTTATGCCCACAATAAAGTGATTTTGCTTTAACTGTATTTAATTTTGTAGAGTTGGCATCAAATATAAAGGACTATGCCAGCAAGTGTTGGTCAATCTGACCCTGTCCAGAATGCAATGCTTATTTTATTATACAGCTGCAAAAATATTGTCACAAGTATCTATAACTATCTTTAAAGTGCATAAAGTTATTAAAACACATTCTCTTACTACAGCAATACAAATAAATACAGCTAAAAGCAAGCATATTTCTTTTGCTTAAATAACACTAAGGAAGCCACTGAAGCAAAGCTTCTGATGGGCTGGCAGGCAGCAGGAAGATAATTTCAGAGCTAATATGACATGATAAACTGCCTCTGCTGTGCACAATTTTCACTCCAGAAAAGAAATTCATCTCCGACTCCCATTACATTGTTCTTTCCCACTGATGCGTATGTCAGTTTCTTCATCTCTGGAGTCTGAGCAAAACCAAGTTTGTTCTTTGTGGCTATAGCTCCAAAGATGCAAAAACACGAAAGAAAAATAAACCCACAAAGTACAGCTTGTTTTTGGATAAATTCTGAAATATAAATGTCATTATTTTTATTTGAGTCCCATTTATATGTTTTCATTGAGAGTCCAGAGATATCTACAGAATAATACTCTTTTGAGGCAAGGCACCTTGAGAGGAGGTAAAAGCAGCCAGACCGTGACCCTATAGAAGCTTGATTTGGAGTTCTAGCACTTTTAAGATGTGTGAGTTAAAGCAATTCACATAACCCTTCAGGTTCCTCATGTGAAAAATATGTATGTAATACAACTTCCCAGGGTTCTTTTGAAAACTAGGTGATGTCATAAATATAAGCTGTCTAGCTGCACAATTTGTATCTGTTAATTGGTACCTGTTATCATTATTCAGTTGTTTAACAAATATTTATTGAGCACCTATTTGCCAGGAACTATTCAAAGTACTGGGAATACAGCGGTGCAAAAGCAAACCCAAAATCCCTTCACTAATAGAGCTTAAGCTTACTGAAGGAAAACAAACAATAAACAAAATAAATAATTAAAACATATAGTTTGTCAGAAGGCAATAATTGTTATGGAGATAATTGTAGCAGGGAAGGAGAATATGGAGTGCTGGGATTGAGTGTGGGGTTGCAGTGGTTACCTAAGATGATGACATGTAAGCAAGGATCTGAAGGGAGCAAATGAGTGAGCCATGAGCCATGAGACTATATGTGGGAAATACGTTTCAAGCACAGAGAATAACACTCAAAGCCCTGAAACAAAAACATACATGGAATGTTCACAACAGCTGGGAGGCCAGGGTAGAGTGGTATGAATGATTAGGATGGTAGTAGGAAATGAGGTCAGAGAAGTAATGGGGGCCAGATCATGTAAGACCTTGTAGTGATTGGCGTGTGACAGGTTCTATATATGTAATAGGTGTTATTATACAATGTTATTATATTACATATGCATAAGGAGTATAAAAACTATTTAAAGTCATTCTTTTCTGTGTTGAAAACTATAAAAGACACAATGGTGGTAACAGGAAGATTATTGAAATAACCAGGTTAGAGATGATGATGGCTTCATCAAGAGTAACAGCAGTGGAGGTTGTGAATTATGGTGAGATTCTGGATATATTATGAAGTTAGCACCAACAGGATTTCCTGATTTAGTTAATGTGGGGTGTAAGTGAAAGAAAGGAGTCAAAAGATGACTGCAATATTTTGGTGCCTGAACAACTAGAAGGATGGGATTGTCATTATCTGAGATGAAGACTATACAGGTGGAGCAGATTCTAGGAGACCATCAGCTTGTTTTGACCATGTTAAGTTTGAGATATCTTTTAGACATCCATGTGGACAGGTAAGTAAGAAGTTGGATACCCAAGTTTAGAATTCAGGGATGAGTTCCATGCTGGTGTTATTGGTGTAGGGATTGTACTTAAAGTCATGGAACTGGATAAGATCACCAAAAAAGTAAAGATAGATAAAGAGGAAGAGTAGCTGAGACCTGGAGCACTCCAATGTTAAGGAGTCAGGGAGAAGAATAGGCACATCCCTAGAGATGGAAAATAGATTCATAGTTGTTAGGGGATAGTGACTGTTAGTAGATAAGGAGTTACTTTTTGAGGCAATAATAATTTTCTGGAATTAAATCGCTGCGATGACTGCCAACTCTGAGAATTCTAAGAACCACTTAATTATACACTATAAAAGGGTAAATATTATCATATGTAAATTATATCTTCATTTAAAAAAAGGGGGTCAGAGAGAAGAGGGTGAATCAACAAAACAGATTGAAGAGCCATCACTGAGGGGAGAAGATAATCAAGAAAGTAGGTTTTCCTGGAAGGAAAGAGAAAAAAAATGTTTCAATTGGAGTGTGTGAGGTGCTGCTGAGACTTAACCCAGGTTGAGGCTATATCATTGCATTTAGCATCATGAAAATCATCAATGACCTTAACAGAAGCTATCTAGATGGAATGGTGATGGTAAAAGCTTGACCAGAGATGGGGATAAAAACCTCTGTGGTTACTGTTGGAGGATGCTAGAAATCCAATTCATTATTTTGAAAACTGGTAAATGGAGACAGTCAAGAATCCCTCCTGTCTTTCTATAGACATAGTACTACAGTAAAATTTTATAGTACACATGGGGACATTTCTATTTATAGAAGAATTTCCAGCTAATAAGTGAAGATGGAATCACAGAATTCTAATATCACCATTTTGCAATCTCAATGGAAATCTATGCATTAGATTAGTAACAGTAATAGCTGCTAACATCACACTGGAGGGAATTATTATAGCTATGTCTTTGAGTAGGTGATAGGGATGGGAATTTCATGAAGAAGTGGAAGAATTGCCCTTAGAAAACAAACACTTCTTCCATTGTAACAGATTTGGGAGCTTTTGAAAGTCCTTTTTATATTCTTCTTGCTTCTCTTTTCTCAATAAAGTATGAAACTAGATCACCTACTGAAAGTGCAAAATAGAGAAAGGGGTGCTGGAGTTTTGAGGAAAGAGGAGTAAATGTGACAGTGTTCAATGGGAGTTGGAGAGTGAATATCCAGGGAAATGGTTTGGTTGCCAAGCAACAACAGGGACCTACTTGTGGTTAGTGGTCATGAATTTAAAGTGAGACCAGATATCATGGCTTTGTATTTTCCTCAGCCATACTTCAGCTGCAGGTGCAGAGCAGGGAGAGAAGTGAATGAACTTAACTACGTTTGAGGTTTTGCCAAGTAAGTATGTAGATGTGAGAAGGTCAATGAGTTGGAGCACATGTGAGTGAATACAATGATTGAGTATAGAATGTAAACTCAGTAAGGAGGGAAAAGAAGACATCAGCGGAGTGAGGAAGAGTGACAAAGTATAGGATCAATGAATGGGAAGTCTTATGGGGTCAAAAATAGTCTCATGGGGTCACTATGGGAGTGAGCTAGACAGATAGGAGATGCTAGTATCCTATCTAGACTTGCAATGAGACATTGAAAATTTTTATTAAAAATTGGTAATGATCAGGTCTAATGTATGATCATGGAATTGAGTGGCTGAGGTGGGGCAAGGGATGGACAATACCACTGGAAGAAAGGAGGTCAAGGAAGGGAAAGGCTAGTGGTGAAAAGCTCTTCCTCATAGGTATTGAAGTGGCATGGTGGTATTAGTAGAAGAGGTTGTAGTTGTGGTGACAGCCCCAGTATGTGACATTGTTATTGCTGTTATTGCTGTTATTGGGAGGAAGGAAACAAGTGCAGTTCTGTGGAGTTCAAAGTCTCCCCTTCAGAGAGCTCTTCTCTGGCCATCCTGGTTAAATGAACCTCTGGTATACTGTCTCCTCTTCCCATCATGGTGCACCCCATTAGCCTATGTTGTTTTCTTTTTTAAAAGATTTTATTTATTTTATTTGTAAACAGAGGGGAAGGGAGGGAGAAAGAGAAGGAGAGAAGCATCAGAGTGCAGTTGCCTCTCACGTGCCCCCTAGTGGAGACCTGGCCTGTAACCCAGGCATGTGCCCTGACTGGGAATTGGACCAGTGACCTTTTGGTTCGCAGGCTGGCGCTCAATCCACTGAGCAACACCAGCCAGGGCCTATGTTGTTTTCTTTAATGCACTTATCACTACCTGAAAATATCATACTTATCCAGACATTTCATTTCTTCTTGTCTCTTTCTTCCACTGGAATGCAAACCCCATGAATTTGTCTTCTCCAGTGCTTTACTCTCAGGGCCCATTCAGTGCACTTAATAACAGGCAGTTAGAAAATGATGGAAAAAAAAAACAATGAATTTAATCATGAGTGTGCTGCTTCCTCAGTGTACAGGGAGACTCTTTATGAAGCCTTTGGAAAGTTGGGTGAACAGAATGCATTTAGGGAAGGATGAGCCTGTGTTAATTTGAGATGAAAGGCTCTGTGAAGAGGGTTTTACAAAGAGTGGAAGATCCAGCTATGTGCCTTCAATTTTTGTAGTGTGGCCACTTTTTTCCTTTGAGACAGTGTTGGGTGTTATATTTTCAGTGAACATAGAAACTCACCCAAGTCACTTCCCCTGCACAACCCATTAAGGATTCAATCTTAGTTCCCTGGCTGTGGACGAGGAGTGCAATCTTGGGCTGCCCTCCAACTGCAAAATGTCACCTATTGTCTGGTGGCTCTGTCTTCACTTTTTCATATCCCATTCTTTTCTCCACTGGCTCTTATCAGGCTTCTACACCCTCTCACCTCTACTGAAATAGCTCTGTTAAAGGACACCACTAACCTTCTGTACCAAATTCAACATTCCATTGTTTCTGCCTCAGTGCTCAGCATCAGTGTTAGACCCATCGTCAGCTCCCTCCTCCCTGAAACAGTCTTCTCTCAGCTGCTGTGAAGATACCTTGGGTGTTCTCCTATTACACTAGCTACTCCTCTTCCTCTGCTTGACCTCTAAATGTGGCAATTTGTGACTCAGGGCTCAGTCCTTGGCCCTCTCCTTTTCTCTGCCTTCATTCTTTTTCTGCCTCTTTCCTTTGGCATTGCCTCTCCACTCCCATGGCCTCAACTGCTGCAATTCCCATGTATCTGGTGATAGATTTTTCTACCCTAGAACTCTGTTTTGGGTTCTAGACTCCAGTATTTCCTCCTTTCTAGACATCTTCTCAAACTCAAAATTTCCAGAACATAGATCTTCATCTTGCCTCCATCTCCCTCACCCAATCTTATACTCTGTCTCCTCCATCTCTTTAAATGATACCAACACATATCTAGTTGTTCAAGCCAAAAATGGGCGGCACCATTGACTCCTCTTTCCTTCACACACCTCCACTTACAAACCCCTAATCCAGCCCTGTCAGTCTTACCTTCTCAATACCTCATGATTCTGCTCAGTTTCCTTCATCTCCAGCCACCACTCTTATCTGGCCAACATCCAGGCCAACATCCTCTCTTATCTGGATGACTGGACCCATCTCCAAACTGATCTTCCTTCCCCCACTCTTCTTCCCCTGAATACTATCCAATCTTACCATAGCTGCAGAACAATGGTCTTTTCAAAACATAAATTGGGACTTCCGGCCAAGATGGAGGATGGAAACACTGTGCCTCCTCACACAACCAAAATTAAAGACAACAAATATTTACAAACTATAACACAACCAAAACAGAAAATTGAATTATGGAAGTCAGACAACCATTCAACCAGACCGATAAGAGAGGTGAAGTTGGCTATCGGCGGAGAGGGAATGCGGCAGGAAAAGGCAGTGGCTGGCAGACCGGAAGCGCAGGCGGTGCCGGCACCCTGCTCACAGACCCCAGATGAGGGGAGGACACGAGCAAGGCAGTTGGCTGTTGGCAGTCACACATTCGAGCATAGATAAACTACTCAAAAACTGGCAGTGAGACGGACTGTGCAGCCCAGGGCCCCAGTGACAGGAAATAAAGCCTAAAAACACCGATTGAAATGGTGCCAGGAGAGACTCCCAGCCTCACACAACAGGTCGTTGGGTAGACCCACAAGGTCCTGGAGGGTGCATAGGCCCGCCCACCTGGGAACCAGCGCCAGAGGGGGCCAGTTTGCTTGTGGGAAGCAGCAGAGGGGACGCAAATCCAAGAGAGCACGGAAAAGGCACCATTGTTCCCTCTCTGACCCCACCCCCACAGACAGCATCACAATCCAGCGACTAGGTTGCCCCGCCCTGGTAAACACCTACGGCTCCTCCACACTTACATAACAGGCGCCACGTGACCAAAAATGACTCAAACAGAATAGCTCAAAGCCCCAGGGCCAATACTTTTAAGTGACCAAGAGATAGCCAACCTATC
>PVKM010033659.1:0-15877 GCA_004027735.1 Carollia perspicillata
TTGCTTGCCTCTTGCTCGCATGCCTCCCAGCTGGGGTCCTGGCCTGCAACCCAGGCATGTGCTCTGACTGGGAATGGAACCAGTGACCTTTTGGTTCACAGGCCAGCACTCAATCCTCTGAACCACACCAGCCAGAGCTCACTTAATTCTTCTCTGGAGTTTTGATCTTTTCTTTCATTTGGCTGATATTTTTCTGTCTCCTCAATTTGGCAGCCTCCCTGTGTTTGTTTCTGTGTATTAGGTAGAGCTGCTTTGACTCCTTGTCTTGGTGCATCTGTTACAATGTAAGGGGTGGAGCCTTAGATATTTGCCAGGCTTCACCACTTGATTGTGCTCTATGTGGGGGAGGGTTGGGAGAGGGAATATTGTCACTTGCTCAGCTCTTGCCCCATTTCCAGTCACTTCCTCCACTTCCCGTGTTTGACTGGCACCCTTCTAGCTGTTGCCCTGGTGCTGAATTCCAGAGTGGGTGGGTTTGCATATGTTCTAGGGCTTTGTGAGTCCTTTAAACAGACTACCCTGAGAGACCATCAGTTTCTTCCACCACCCCAACCTCTACTGATTTTTATAGCCAGAAGTTATAAGGGTTTATTTTCCCAGTGCTGGAACCCTGGGCAGCATGGATTGACCTGGTGCTGGAATGGCTTGCCCCTCAGGTATTCCTCCTAGTTTTTATCCACCGCACATGAAATGGGACCATCCGTTCTGCCAGCCTCTGCCTCACGGCTGCCACCTCACTGGCACCACGCTGCATCCTCTCCACCCCAGCTCCCTGTCTTCGTACTTTCTACCTGCCTGGATGAATATTTCTTCTTTAAGTCCTTGGTTGTTGGACATCCACACAGTTTGATTTTCTGGCAGTTCTGGTTGTATTTTGTTTTGAGGTTAGTTGTGATCCTCCTTATGGTTGTGCAAGGGGGTGAAGCATGTCTACCTATGCCTCCATCTTGGCTGGAAGTCTCTAAGAGCCATTCATTTTCTGCAGGTAGACTCATGAATTAAAGGGCATATGATGGAGCCAACACTCTTTTGCTTTCTTAAAGCTGCTATAACTTTGGGATGTGATACTGTTTTTGATTTGCTATCTCGGCTGTGAGAGTGGGGAGCTGTTTCAGGGACTTCCACTTGGTTTTCCTCTCCATGTTAGTACTTACAACAAGGATCAATGTGGTTCAATTATTAAATCTGTTAATTTTTATTATACACCTGGAGACCAGGAAAATAACCACTGGATTGATCTGTGGGCCTAGTGGATCCACTGTAGGATGGACCTGACCCAGGACTGCATTTATCTCCATATGCCCAACTCTAATAGGGGAGGCATGATAATGTTTCGGGGATTTAAATATTAATGTCAATTCACTCTGTGTTCAGTGGTCCTCAAAATGTCTCAATATGCTCCTTTTCTCAATGTATAGTTTCCCAGGTAAATGCCCTTAGGTCCCTTTGGTGAAGTACAGGAGAAATCATTATAATAAACAACTTACCAAGGTGTTACAGGGTTCTTTTTTATTTTAAAGACTTTCTATTACAGGATAGTAATGTTCAGGAAATTTCAGAGTACCTTATACTTCTAATCAGATTTTTGGCAACTGATTTTGAAGTATTACTGGAATATTTTCCTTATACTGGCTTTCAGGCAAGAGTACTACTTAGTGATTGCTTAAGAGATATGAATCTGATTAAATGGTCTATCCTTAATAACTTGAGACATCAATCCATGGATAGACTCTATGGTAGTTGTCTCAGGTGGCTGTGGTAAATTTGTCTTCTGACTTTCATTTGTGTGTTTCTAAATCCAATATGAAATTTCCTACTCCCAGCTGGGCTTCTGCCTTCTAATTTTTTAGACAAATCAAAGCCCTGACTGGTGGTACAGTCCGTATTAGTAAGCAAGCTAGAGGAATTCAGTATTTATTCCACAAAAGCTCTGGCAATTTGTGACCCAAAGAGGACCTGAAATATGAGACTTCTAAGGCATAATACTGTTTTCAGTATACACCAAAGCCTTGTATTTTATTAAGTGGGATAGTCCTCACTCAGAAGGTGTGTTTTAGTCATTAGTGTATGTCCTGAAAATGCCAAGATTCACATTCCCCGCAGATATTGTTCTTGTTGGGTGAATCAGCACTGCTACCAGTGGCTCCTGGAACTGCTGATTGAGCATCTGAGCACGAACATCAGTCCCAGAAAGCCAGCAGCCATAGCCAAGGTGACTATGATTCTAGCCATTTGCACTTTCCAGGCTTCCCACCTGCTGAGCATTTTCTCTATTCACAGCCATGTACACATCATATGCAGCAGCCTGAGCACTTTACTTGGGTTTCAGTGCCCTCTGCAGCAAAGCAAAACTGTCCATAATGATCATCATTTCACCATCCACCTTTCCCAGCACCAGGCGCGTCACCGATCTGGTGTACATCACCATTTTCAGTAGATCCAATGCTGAAATTTTGAAGTAGTTAAAGTAATGGTGCCTCCTTACTCCTTAGTTCAGGGCTTCACACCAGGACTTCTTGATGCTGTTTCTCATCATATTTGTAGATTTCATTCATACTCTGGGCTTGGACACCATCATCACTGCATATAGAAGTAGTCGCTTCCACAGCCAAGATGCCACTTTGCCTTGCTAGGTCTCCGGGTGTGGGCTTCAGACCCTCCCCACCACAGGAGCGAACTTGTACAAGCCTCTCGAGGTAGCCACGACACTGCTACAGGGTTCGTCATTCTGTGGATCTGGCCACCTCTTCTGTTATTGGAAAACTGGCTCAGATCCTGAAACTGAGTTAGCATTTCTTAATTTTTTTGTGCATATCAATCTCAGCCTCCAGTTACCTGTCTTTAAATTGTTCTCTTAGTACAACCTGAGTCGTACCCCTGTTTGCTTCCATTTAATTTTCCCACAGAGACTCCATATTCTACTAATCATCTTTGTAACTCCAGAGGGTGGGGCAGAAGTAGGTTTACAGTTGTCCGTATGGAAAAAAATACAGTAATAATATAGTAAAAGCTCTTGTGCACTCACAACTGTGAACGTACTTCTGCCCCACCCTGTGCAACTTTGTGCGCACAGACTCCCTTGGCTGCTGTTCCTGCTTTGCTGCTCATTATAATTATGACTTTCTAGTTTCTGGCAGTAAAGTGCTCACCTGTCGTTTCTTTTGGGCATCCTGTTTTCCCCACCATTACTTGGGAACCAGGCTTATGGAAAAGAGCCGTGACTACATTTTTTTAGTGATGCTGGTGCTCCTCTTACCAGCATATTCACTGTGGCTTTGATAAATTAAATAGCGTATCCTCCTGGCTTCCGGTGGGGCATAATCAACTGTTGGGCCTTCTATCCATCTCTTTTACTCCGTACAGTTCCCTGAGCCTTTCAATCCTACCTACCATCATCTTCCACAGCCACTCTGGTATTGCAACTTCACTCAGTGTGGGCCATGACTCTTTCCATGTTTTTAGGAGCCGCCCTAGTAACAAGTTCACATAACCTCCCAGGGGACCTTGCCAGGGTGTTAAATTCTTCATCTTGAGGAGATGGGGGATATGGGGAAATGATGGTTAAAAGGTACAAATTTCTAGCTCTAAGATGAGTAATATACAGCATGATAGCTGCAACTAACAGTATTGTATTATATACTTGAAAGTTGTGAAGAGAGTAGATCTTAAATATTATAACTGCAAAAAAGAAATGGCAATTATGTAAGGGTAAGGTGGTGTTAAATACCTTTATTGTGGTAATCATTTCTCAATGTATATGTGTATCAAGTCATTGTATGGTACACTTTAAACATAATACCTCAGTAAAGCTAGAAAATAATTCTTCATCATGGGAGAATGCTCCTTAGCAAATAAAGTCTTCCCTGTCCAATTTTATGTTCTGCTGCTCTTAATTAAGCACGTTCAGAATCTAGTCCCACATGTACTTGCCAGGTTTTTGTTGTTATGTACTGGCTAGATTTTGCAGCTTTCTTTGATTATAGTTCGTTCCCTCTTACAAGGACCGGCACACACTTGGCTGGTTATTCCGCAATTTAATACTAATTATAGGCCTAGTAGGTAGGAGGGGCAGGCAGGATAGGTCCTGAGGAGGGCATGTATTGCTTGCAGGGGAGAGGCCTCTGAATTATCTTCTAGCACTTGGGATGGGGATAGTTGGAGGTTGGGTTATTAGCTCTTAGTAGTGAGGAGGAAACTTCTACAGATTCAGTGGGTTGAGAGAAGCCTAGGGAGTCAAAATCTTTGTGGTTATCTACCAGATGTCCACATTCTATCTGTTCCAGTTGAAGGTTCTCCCAACCTAGTTCTCGACCATTACACACAAACCTGTTTTGGTTGCACATATAATTGTCTTTGAAGTTCCATTACTCTGAGAATTCCATTCTGGACTTGCTTCTTCTGTACCTACCCCAATGAGAGAGGAGAACTTTTTGTGTGCAACTGAAGAGGTCCTCTGGCTTTCATAGCTGGCTTTCTTACCTTTATTTACCTTTACTTGTTACTTACCTTTATTTGCCCATTATGTACGGTAGAGCATCAGTGGGGTTTAGAAACACTAATCTAATCCCATTACCCTTATAGTTACTAGTTCTTCCATGCTACTGTATTCCCTTCTATCAGGAAATTTTCCTAATTTACCACCAGGCAAGTTTTAACAACTGGATTGCCACTTGGTGTTATTTGTGCCCCATCCACCCATCAGTTATGGTAGAGACCCCACAGTCAGGCAGTGAGTGCTCTTGTTCCAAAGCCCCTTCTTATTGCCTTATTTTGAGACTACTCCTATCACCAACTTCTGTAGGTTGGGTTCTCTGGAAGTTGCATTGAGATTGCAATAGGAGTGCAAGATGTTTGTTAGGGACAGATTCTTATTAAAGGCAAGGGGAAGTGGCAGTACTGAGCAGAGAAAGAAGTTGAACTGTGAAGTAGGCCTGACAAAGCCTTAGCCAGCTCAATGGGGAGCTCTAGAATTGTCAGGCTAAAGCTGTGCCTTTAAATCCCTAACTTGCTCATTTACTGGATGTGGGCCACTCTCAAAAACATACAATTTCTTGAGTAGTTCCTTTCAGCTGAGACGGACTTTAATGGAGCTGACAGCTTTAATGATCTGCTTGTTCTCTTGTTGACAAGATGATTTTGCTTATTGTTGGATAGCAAGTCCATCCTAGAAGGGAGATCTGGGTGGTGCATCTCCATGTTTATTATAAGCTTCTAAATTTTTAAAATATATTTTATTGAATATCCTATTGCAGTTGTCCCAATTTTTCTCCCTTTGCCACCCTCTGCCTGGCACCCTCCATTCCCTCCAGCAATGCCCTACCTTAGTTCATGTCCATGGGTCATACATATAAGTTATTTGGCTTCTCCATTTCCTCTACCATTCTTAACCTCCCCCTGTCTATTTTGTACTTACCAATTACGCTTCTTAATTCCTGAAACTTTTCTCCCATTCTCCCTCTTCCCTCTCCCGCCTGATAATCTTCCATGTGATCTCCATTTCTGTGATTCTGTTCCTGTTCTGGATTTTTGCTTAGTTTGTTTTTCTCGATTCAGTTGTTGATAGTTGTGAATTTGTTGCCATTTTAACGTTCATAGTTTTGATCTTCTTTTAAAAAAAATAATAAAATTAAAATGTATTATTTATTTTTAGAGTTATTTTTAGAGAGAGGGGAAGGGAGGGAAAAAGAGCGGGAGAGAAACATCAATGCACAGTTGCCTCTCATGTGACCCTCACTGGGGTCCTGGCCTGCAACCCAGGCATGTGTCCTGACTGGGAATCTGAGGAGCTGCACAATAAGACACCACTCTCGGAGGAGGGTGAATGGGCAAGTGAAACTGTTTGGCTTTATTAATCACATTTTTATACAGTTTGATTACATAAGTCAGTTATACAACTTACTTTGATTAATTACTTTTATTTCCATATACATATGGTTACATAATTTCTTTTTGTGATTACTATGACTACTATACCCAAACTCTGCCCTGTAGCCTTTGAGATCATCAGTAGCTAAGTTACTATACCCAAACTCTGCCCCATAACCCTGGTTTTCCACAGCATCAACAGTAGCTAGGTTATCACAGGAATCAAACAGGCAGCCCTTTGGTTTGCAGGCCATGCTCAATCCACTGAGCTACACCAGCCAGGGTGATCTTCTTTTTCTTAAATAAATCCCTTTTACATTTCGCTGGCTTGATGATAATGAATTCCTTTAGCTTTACCTTGTCTGGGAGGCACTTTATTTGCCCTTCCATTCTAAATGATAGCTTTGCTGGATAGAGTAATCTTGGCTGTAGGCCCTTACTTTTCATCACTTTAAATACTTCTTGCTAGTCCCTTCTTGCCTGCAAAGTTTCTCTTGAGAAATCAGCTGACAATCCTATGGGAACTCCTTTGTAGACAACTCTCTTCTTTCTCTTGCTGCATTTAAGATTCTCTCTTTATCTTTAACCCTTGGCATTTTAATTAGGATGTGTCTTGGTGTGGTCCTCTTTGGGTCCATCTTGTTTGGGACTCTCTGTGCTTCCTGGACATGTATGTCTATTTCCTTCACCAAATTAGGGAAGTTTTCTTTCATTATTTTTTCAAATACATTTTCAATTTCTTGCTCTTCCTTTTCTCCTTCTGGAACCCCTATGACTCCGATGGTGGACATTTAGAGATGTCCCAGAGGCTTCTTATACTCTCCCCATTTAAAAAAAATCTTGTTTCTTCTTGCTGTTCTGGTTGAATGTTTATATCTTCTTTATGTACTAAATCGTTGATTTGAATCCCACCTTCCTCCCCTTCACTGTTGGTTCCCTGTAGAATTTTCTTTATTTCACTTAGCGTAACCTTCATTTTTGCCTGGGTTTTCTATGTTGTTGCCATACTCAATGAGTTCTTTGAGCATCCTGATAACCGGTGTTTTGAATTCCGTTGGTTATCTATTTCGTTTAATTCTTTTCCTGTTTTTTTATTCTGTTCTTTCATTTGGGTGATATTTCTTTGTCCCCTCAGTTTGGCAGCCTCCCTGTGTTTATTTCTGTGTATTAGCTAGAGCTACTTTGACTTTGGTAGCATGGCCTATTGTAGAAAAGTCACCTGTAAATTGTGTGGAGCAGAGCCTTAGACAATTGCCAGGGTGGGGCAACCTGCTTCACCACTTTATGGCTCTGTGTCTGGGAGGGCTCAGAGAGGGGACAGTGTTGCTGCCTGAGTTCTGGAGGTTTGCCTGACACTCGCCCTGTTTCCAGTCACTTCGTCCACTCCCTGTATGTGACTGGTGCCCTTCCAACACCTTCCAGCTGTTGCCCTGGTGGTGTATCCCAGAGTGAGTTAGTTTGCATATGTTCTAAGACCATGTGGGCCATTTAAGCCAAGTTTCCTGAAAATCTGGCAGTTTCTTTTGCTGCCCCAACCCCCACTGGTTTTTACAGCTAGAAGTTATGGCACTGGACCCTTGGGCTGTGTAGTCTGTCCATTTATAATTTCAAATAAATGACTAATAAATGACTAATAATTGCTTGCTCCCTAGGTATCCCTCCAGATTTTTATCCACCCTATATGAATGTAGGACTGCCTGTTCTACTGCTGCCCTCACTGCTCCACACTGCATTTTCTCACCTCTCTGCCCATCTCCACAACTCTGCCCCTTCTACCTGCCTGAATAAATGTGGCTTATTTAAATCCTTGGTTGTCAGTTTGATTTTCTGATGGTTCTGGGTGTTATTTGTTTTGAGATTTAGTGTAATCTCTCTGGTTGTACGAGAAAGCGAAGCATATTTACCTACACCTCCATCTGGACTGGAAGTCATCTTCTAGATTTTTTAAAAAGATTTTATTTATTTTTAGAGATGGGAAGGGAGTGAGAAAGAGAAGGAGAGAAACATCAATGTGTGGTTGCCACTTGAGCGCCCCCTACTGGAGATCTGGCCCATGACCCAGGCATGTGCCCTGACTGGGAATTGAACCTGTGACCCTTTTGTTCGCAGTCTGGCACTCAATCCACTGAACCACACCAGCCAGGGCCATCTTCTAGATTTTTATTCACCAGAAAATAAAAATATAGGATGCCATGCTAAATTTTAATTTCAAATAAATGACTAATAATGTTTTTAATATAAGTCTGTTCCCTATATTGCTTTGTAGGCACTGAATAAATGTACCCCTTATCATTGTAACCACACTTAAGGGTCAGATTAGGACCAATGAGGAACATTTCATTGAATTTTGTCCTCACCCTACCTGCTCATGAAAGCCCAGATAATCTTTCACATGAATTCATAAAATAGAAATCTACTAGGTCCCTCAGTTTCCCGTAGGACATCTGGTGCTGTTCTTTGGGTACCTTTTGCTGGTACACCACAGGCTGAATTGTTAAGTTGTGGTGAAGTGGTGGGGAATGCTGTTCTTCTTTTAGGGGTATATCCCATTACAAGGTTATCAAGAAGTGCCATCTGTGTCCAAATGTCTTACGGTGACTGGGAATGTGTTTTGCAAATTTTGTTTAGACACCACTACTCACCATTGGAATCACTCACAGGTTTATGGAAGGTAACTTTGGAAACATGGTGTGTTGAGAATTACCCTTTTCCTTTGAATAGTAAGATTTTATTCTTTGTGACTATTTCTTCCTTTAGGTTGTATTTTCCCCCAGAATCATCCTCATTGCCTCATAATATGATTTTGGGGAGTAAAGGGGTAGGAAGAGGCAAACTATGCCATCTAGACCTTTTGTCAGGATTCAGATTTCAGCATGTTGTATGAACTGGATCAGAAGTCATTTTGGTTTAATTTTTTTTTTCTGAAGAAAGGAGGATTTTGAATTAGTGCAAAGCAAGCATGTAATGGAATACTGAATTGCCTATCTCAGATACTGGTTCCATAGCCTGGCTCAGTGGACTCATATCCAATTCTGTGGAGACAAAGGCTGAATGTGGTAATTGAAGAAGCTTTCATGAGGGACTCTCTGAGATATGGGAACGAGTAGTACCCCTTGGGCACAGGAGCTAAAGCATGGCCAAGAGTGAGGACATGACATTTCTCTGACAACTTAAAAATTAGTAACTGTGGGATGATTGGATGATAGCACTTTAGGCAGCATTGCAGTCATTTCATGGTGGGTATCAGCAATGTGGCAAAAGCTAGAAACCCTTAATCTAGTTTTAAGGCAGTAAATATGTTGAGTGAAACAGAAGAGGAAGAATGATAGACATTAGTTAAAGTAAAAATGTATTGAGTAGGCAATCAATAATATTTACTGAATGAATGGGTGAATGGATGAGAATTGCATACAATAAGGGTGATTTCATAAATAGACTAGCAATAGTCGTGCAGGTGAACTCACCTGAGGGACTTTAGGAAGGCCATTTTGCTACAGTTTATTATTCCCACGATGATCACCGAATTGCCTAAAGCTGCATATTAGAGGTTCTTGTTGTGGGCAAAGGTGCTCCTTTCTAGAAGATTCCTTATGAAATTAAAAAAATATTTAGAAAATGGGAATAAATTACCTACAATCCACTACAGCACAGAGGCATACATTAGAAAATCTCCCCCCCACCACCATTAAAACTGAAAGGAAGTAGTGAGTGTGGGGTGAGGTGTTTGATCAGAGGGAGGAGAGCGATAGCATAAGCATTTTGGTGGGAAGAAGAAAGGAATTGCCTAGGAGGTCTGGCTCTATTTGTTACCATAGATGGAGGTATGAAAATTGCAACCATTAAGGGGAAGACAGGAGGTTGAAGGAAAATAAAAAAGAAAAAATTACTTTGTTATTTTTTTATTAGAGAGGAGACCAAGACGCTAAGTGCCTATTATATTTTTACACAACTTGAGAAAAATGGCCATAGATTATTCCTTCCATATGAGGCTTCATGTTTTATACCATGTGACTTAACACTCCGGCCAGAAGAGACTGGGGACCAGGGATTGGTACTGTAGTAAAAACACACATCTGCATGCTATTGGGCAACCTGATTGGAGCAGACACTCTCTTTTGAATGGTGATCAACTCAGACAAGGAGAGTCTCTCTCAGGAGTTTTAGAATTCTGAACCAATGGCAGCAGAGTAGGAAGAGAGAAAGGCAGACAGAGGGGCACTAAGTCACAAGAAGTAATTAGTTCATTACACAAATACTGAATATCTGTTATGTGCCAGGTACCTCTCTAAGATGCTGAAGGTGCAGTAGTCAACAAAAGTTTGTCTTTGTGGGTTTACATTTTAGTTGGTGAGACTGGCAAAAAGAATGAATAATTATATAATGTTATTTCAGGTAGTGATAAATCCAGAAAGAAAAAATGAACCAGAGAAGGGAATAGAGTTCTTTTAGATTGGGTGGCCAAGGAAGGCCCTTTTAGGAGGCTGCTGAAGAGAGCTAGCTAGATGGCAGGAGGGAGAAAGCCATGAGAACCCTGTCTGGAAGAGTCTTTATAGCAGAGAAGAGATTTGAGGCAGCACTATGCTGGTCATGTTTGAGGAACAGCAAGAAGATGGCCAATGCTGCTGGAGCAATGGAAGATAGGTAGTGAGACTGGTTGCTGATGAGATTGGGATGTATCCAGGGATCAGATTTTATAAAGCCCTAAAACCATGGCACTGTTTTATTTTAAATGTGATAGGAAGTCATTGGAGGGTTTTGATCAGGAAAGTGACATGAAATGATATGTACTTTAACAAGAAATTAGGCTATGTTACCAGGAGAACTGATTAAGGGAGAAAATATGGAAGCGGAATGATGGGTTAGAAAGTGATTGCATAGCCCAGGAGAGAGGCGATGGTGGCTTGAAATAGGGTATTAGCTGTGGAGGTCATAAGAAGTGGTTGAATTTGGGCTATATTTTGGATCTAGAGCTGTGAGGATTTACTAATGGTTTTGTTGTGGCATTTGAGACAAAGACTGAAGGATGACTTCAAGACTAGCAGAGTTACTATAAGACAAGGCAATACATACTCGAGACAGAGGAGATCGTAGATGAGCATGTTATCAGGGCCACTAGTTGGTTACTAGAGATGCTATTTAGTCTTTAAAACCTCTTTTGTGTTCTGGACAATATGGAGGTATTTTTACAGGTCTCTTTGCTGTCTGGACGTATGGCAGCTCAGTCAGTTTCCTTTCTTCCCTGTGTTTTCTTGCAGTGAGCCTGCATTATCTCAGTACATCTATATCCCTTGCAGCATGAAAGACCCTATGTTCTGCTGAGCATGTCCCAGGTTCATGTAAATATTATTAATGTTTATAATGCTTAACCCAAAGTCTTTGAAGCATTATCAAACATTAAGCTTTAATCTTGAAAAGCTCTGGTAACTCAGTTTTATCCTAATGCTTCGTATTTTAATAATGGTTTTAAAAAGTAAATTTTAAAATGTTTGAAACTTAAAAATCGCCTGAATAGAGACATGCCATGAATTTATTCAAAATGATTTAGTTATTTGAATAGTTATTTTCAATACTCCGACAACAGGCAACCTCCTTGAGAACAGGAACACTATCTGTTCTCTGCTATAAGTGCCTTGCCTGGTCCCGAACACATGGTTGAGTAGATGTGCAGCAGATCTTATTATAAGGAATGAATGAATTGCCGTATGCTAACACTTCATTTGGACTGTTTAATTTATATTAAATTAAATAATCACTTGTCCATCACTTTTTTCCCCCTAGGGTATTCTAAGATATTTAGTAATTTGGCACAAGACTTCTTTACACTCAATGTAGTTATCGATTAAAAAAAAAGATAGAACTACAGAGGGTAGATTTCAACTTGTAGGTGTTGAGCCAGAAACTCATGTACTTAAAAAAAAAGCACTAAATTTTGGATGTTACAGAAAAATAAATCTAACTAAAATAAGAAGAGGGTTTTTTTGGTAACATCTTTGTGCAAATTATTATTAGCACTGCTAATCCAAGAGCTTAATCATTGGCATGATACCTGTGTCATCACCAGATGCAAGCTTTCTGAACCTAACAATAAATAAATGATTTTAAATAATTTTAGTATAATTTGAAAAGAAACAGAAATGTCAACATTTTCCTCCAAGCCAGCTCATTGGTCCAATGCTAACCCATTTATAAGTGAATATTTAAAAAATATGCCATTGTGTTTCTAAATTATAGTTTTCCTTCCATGTAAAACAAAAATAGATATCTGTGAATGGTAGTTGTTATGAAAACAGAGTTTTAGTGGATGCACCGATATATTTAGAAAAAAAATACAGAAAGATTTTCAAACAAACTCAATCCTCAAGACAAGAAACTAACTTTTGTTAAAAATGGAAACCTACCACCAGGCACATCTGTCAATGAAATGGTTTGTAGACAGGCTTGGGACAAAGTAGGTTGTGAAAACTCAAATTGAACTTGTAAAAGTATAGTGAGTTACAGGTGTAAAAACTGGTATAAGAAGTTGGCCCACAGCTTTCCTTGCCCAGTATTTAGTTTCTACTACTAGAACTAAGGGATATGTTATAAGAGGGCTTTCTCTTTCTTGTATTTGTTTCAAAAGGTTAGGTTTAATACATTGCAAATTTGCTTAAGTTATTATGACTCTATCATATATCATTTAAAATAATTTTGAAATTATTTATCAGCAGTTTGTACTTCCTTGTGGATATCAATTTTGCCAGTGTTGAAGAGACTGTTCTTTCCCAATGAATGGTCATGGCACTCTTGTTAAAAATCAGTTGACCATAAGATATATGGGTTCATACATGGGCACATTAATTCAATTCTATTGATGTATACAGTCAGCCCTCCATATCTGTGGGTTAAGTATCCATGGATTCTACCAACTACAGATTGAAAATATTAAAAAAAATAGTTACCTTGTTGCTGACCTGTACTGTGTAGTTAGGACTATGGCTTCTGTATTGAATATGTACAGACATTTCCTTGTTATTGTTCCCCAAACAATACAGTATAACAACTATTTATATTGCATTTACATTGTATTAGATGTTAGAAGTGATCTAAATGATTTAAAGTATATGGGAGGATATGGTAGGTTATATGTAAATACTACACCTAAGCATCCTTGGATTTTGGTGTCTGGGGGGTCCAGGAACCTCAAAGATTGAGATACAAATAATGTATGTCTATCTTTGTGCCTGTACCACATTGTTTTGATTACTGTCACTTTGCAGTAAACTTTGAAATCAGGAAACCTGGGTTCTCCAGCTCTGTTTTTCTTTTTCAAGATTGTTCTATTTACAAGTATAAAGGACACATGGACAAAAACTAAGGGTGGTGGAAATGGGAGGGAGATGGGGAGCACTGGGGGGGTGGACGGGGATGGGAGTAAAAGACAGAAAACTGTACTTGAACAACAATTAAAATTAACAAAAAGATTGTTCTATTTGAAGACCCTTGCAAATCTATATGAATTTTAGGCTAAGTTTTTTCATTTCTGCAAAAATGGATGTTGGGATTTTTACATGGATCACTTTGAATCTGTACTTCATTTTGGGGAAGTATTGCTATCCTAAAAATACTAAATCTTCTAATCCATGTACACAGAACAAAAATGTCTTATATTTATTTAGGTGTTCTATAATTTCTTTTAAAGAGATATATTTTTTAAAGATTTTGTTTATTTATTTTAGAGAGAGAGGAAGGGAGGGAGAAAGAGAGAGAAACATCAACGTGTGGTTGCCTGTCGCACACCTCCTGCTGGGGACCCGATCTGGCCAGCAAACCAGCCGTGTGCCCTGACTGGGGATAGATCCAGGGACCCTTTGGTTCCCAGGCCTGTGCTCAGTCCTCTGAGCCACACCAGCCCGGTCTGGTGTTATCTAATTTCTTTTATCAATACGCAATAGTTTTAAGTGTACAAGTCTTGCAACTGCGTGTGTAAATTTATTCCTAAGTATTTTATTATTTTTGCTTCCATAAGTGAAATTGTTTCTTAATTTTCTTTTTGGATTGTTTATTGCTAGTGTAGATAAATGCAGTTGATTTTTGAATGTCGATTTTGTATGCTACAATTTTTCTGAATTAGTTTGTTAGTTAATTTTTGTGAAATTGGCATTGCAGATCATTATGAAAATGTGTCTATCCAATAAATGGTCTTGAAAAAATTGATTAACCATACCAAAAAAATAGAAATTTGGTCTTTAATTCTTACTACATATAAAAATCAGTGATAGTTGCATGAAAGACGAATATGAAAGCATAATTTTAAAACTTTAAAATAAAATGTAAGAATATTTTTCTGACTTTGGTATAGGAAATAATTTCTTAAACATACTAAAATCTTATATATAAAATAAAAGATTAATAAATTTGACTATAATAAAATTAAGGACACAAAAAGAATCTGAAAAGACACCATACGCTGGGGGAAGATATTCACAAGACATAAAATTGGCATAGTGTTAGTATCAAGAGTATGCAAATAATTTTTGTAATCCGGTAAGACAAGATAAACTATTTGAAGAAATAGTGAAAATTCCAGAGGAGATATGAATGGCCAGGAAACTTATGGAAAGTATGTTAAATCTCATTAGATTATGTTGTTATAATATATCATTATATTATCCACCATAATAATATATCATTGATTACAATGAGATATTATTTTTATACCAATTATTTCAATAAAATTAAGTGACAATCCAAAATGTTGGCAAGTATGTGGAGGAAAAAGAACTTTTATATATGGCTGGTGGGGGTGTACACTCTCATTGGAAAGAAAAACTTTTAAATTCAAAATTGAACACATTCATATCCTAAAACCCACCTATTCCATCTAGGTATCAGTTTTATTATATATTATTTTTATTTTAAATTACTTTATTGTTCAATTACAGTTGTCTGCGTTTTCCCCCCACCACTCCCCTGCACCCCCGCACCCCTCTCTCCCTTCCTTGCTTCCACCCTCCCCTAGGTATCAGTTTTAGATAAACTCTTGCACAAGTACACCAACGTACATAAACAAAAATATTTATAGCAACATTGTTTATAATTGCAAGGAACTACAAACAAGCCAATTATTATTTGACTGGATAATGGATTAAGGAGTAGTGCAGAACAAAAATGAATGTAATACAGTTTCATATAATAATGTGGATGGATCTTAAAAACAAGATGTTGAGTGAAGGAATCATCATAGAGTATGATACCATTTTAAAACTTTCAAAAAGGCAAAACTGAAGAATAGATGGTTTAGGGATTCATACACATGGGATGAAACTTTTTTTTTAAGCAAAGGAATAATAACATTCAGGATGTTAGAGTAATCTCTATTACTCTGAGGGAGACAGAGGGATAGATCAGAGGGGAACAGAGATAGTTCTAATGCTATTGGTAATGCTGTCATATTAAAAATATGTGGTGGGTCCTGGCTGGTGTAGCTCAGTGGATTGCGTGCAGGCCTGCGAACCAAAGGACTGTGGTTTGATCCCCAGTCAGGACACAGTTCTGGGTTGTGGGCTATTTTCAGCGGGGGATGCATGAGAGGCAACCATACATTGATATTTCTTTCCTTCTCTCCTTCCCTTCCCCTCTAAAGATAAATAAATAAAATATTTAAAAAAATATGTGCTGGGCTCATATATTATTTTATGTATCCTGTATCAACTATTTCACAGTAAAATTAAAAGAATATGAGATATTTGTAGTAAATGCTAATTCTTCTGTGTGAATATTTATTCACTAATGAGAACAAAAGATAATATTCTTACCTTTAAAATTCCTTTTCTTTCAGAGGTAGACTTCTGGCCAAGATAGAGGCATAGGTGGAAATACTCTGACTCCTTGCACAACCAAAATTAAGGACAATAAAGATTTAGAAACAAAAACACAACCAGAATAGACAGAAAATTGAGCTGTACGGAAGTTCGACAACCATTCATCCAGACTGGTAAGAGGGGTGGAGTTGGTGGCTGGGGGAGAGGGGTCT
>PVKM010033660.1:0-15892 GCA_004027735.1 Carollia perspicillata
TGGGCTTTTAAAATAATTATTATTTCTCATTGTTTTTATGAATTTGTCTTGCTGGTCCGATGCCAAACACTGGATTGTATACTGTGGATCAGGGATGGCTCTGCTGGGCTCTGACTCATTCCCTAAATTAAGAGATGGCTCTGAATGTTTTCTCAAGGGTAAGTTCTGCTTCTGCATCTGAGCTACAAATTAAGACACAGACTTTGAAAAAGATGCTAGAGCTTGAAGGACATGTTCAAGGGCGGAAGTATAGAAAAAGCAAGCTGTTGTTGATAGGCCCAAAAGGAGATGGAAATGCTGGCCTATAGGCCATATGTCCTTCACGGGGGGAAAAAGTACAAAAAAAAAAAAACCCTCCTGGATTCAGGCAGACATCTCAGGGAAAGGTTTTGGGTTTTTTGTTGTTGATTTTCATTTGTTTTTGTTTTTAAAAATATACACCTAACTTTCAGCACTATAAAAGTGTTTTATAGTCTTGATTTTAGTCATGCTAATGAAAGCATCTTATCTATCTAGAGTTTTGATTTAGTTTCCTCTGCTTTTGCTGAGAACTTAAAAGCTACTGTGTGAAAGCAGTTTTACCCACTGTTTTTGTATTCAAGCATCTGTGTTTTTATATTTTTGTCCTTCCTTTCTGGGACCAAGCATTTTCATAACACTCTCTCCTTCTATTTTGCCCTCTAACAGATGAGTACAAGAGATTCGTTCAAAGGGGCTTGTTGAAAAAATGTGAGCTGCCTTACTACAATAGCAGTGAAGACTCAGTTTAAAGTAAAAATGGCACTCCGGTCCATTTTTGTTAGATGACCTTATTTATTTTGTCATTGTTGGCTTGATTTCTGTTTCTCTGTGACATGAAAACAAATTAATCTGCCCCTTTTAAAAATTAAAAAAATCTTTTATCTGACCTACAGGGCTACTACTATTGAAGTGAATTAGATATTATTATAAAATATTTGATAGAAGGAAAAGACCTTTTCCTTGGAGGGAGGAAAATGTTAGGATTATCAAAGGGATTAATAACAAGGACAGTGGTTGTGGCTATGAGCCAGACATTGATGTGACTCTCTTTGGGAGACAGATATGACCACGGCTTTCGGATGCCTTTTAATAAAGTAATGAAGCGGGAAGACCTGCCTTCCAGGGTTTTTCTACTGTGGGGTTGAAGTCCAGAAAAGGCACAGCCAGTGATTGTTTTCAGAATGAGGTTGCTAAGAAAAAGTTCAGAATAAGCTAAAAGTTACTTCTCTCTGAGTCTTGGGAGAAAAATTAAAAATAAATTAGACACAGGTTGGTAACAAGTGACGGTTTGTAAAAGCTACTTAATTATAACTGTATAAATTCTAAGACTGATTTTCAAGGTGCCTCTCATCCTTCTCCTAAGGTTTTTCACCACTCGAAATGCTCTTCCCCCTCGCCCTATATTTCGTCTGGGTTTCAAAAGTGGGAGCAGGCAGCCATGTGTGTAACTCGGTCTCAACCCATGCAGGCCTGTCTGTCCCAGGTTTCCAGAAGAAAGTTTCTGTTTTTGACTGTAAGTAAGTGAAGTTCTTCACAGAATTCCTCACCTTTCCTTTGTTATAATGTGATTAATAAAAGACAGGATCAGCAGCGGCCGTACATGAGTTTGGTGAGCTCGATCTTAGTCAGTGTTGAGGTTCTCCGTGGGAAACAGAAAGGACGGGGGTTACCTGGTTAGTAGATTCAGGTACTTCCAGGCTCCTCTGTCTGTGATGGTTCTCAGTGCCCCTCTGCCCAGGTCACCCTTTCCCAATGCAAACTATGCAGGGACCGATTGGATAAAGTAGTCCTCAGAGATGAGTGAAGCTCTGGGAAAGTGGATAAAATTATATTTGTAGATCATCGAATTCCTATGAACTTGGGAGTCACTGTCAGGCTGTGGATGTTTTTAAAGTTGATAGATCTTCCTCATACCACTGATACTCCTGGAGAAACAGCCCTCTAGCCGTATGAAATCCAATCTTACAAATTTACATGGCTAGAGACTATTCCCCTTAGTCCGCAAAATGCCCCAAAGCAACATCAATTACACAACCTGTTAGAGAATTTGAAACTGCTCTTTTGGAGAGTGAAGACTGTTCTGTTCTCCACCATTTTAGGACACTGATTTATTTATCAGTTAAATCCAAATCAGTAGTGGTTCTTAACTCTTCTGAGTCGTGGACATTTTTTCAAGGATCTGGGGGAAATTACAGTTTTTTCTTCAGAAAAATATACATGACATACATAGAAAATATTATACTGAATTTCGAGTATATCCATGAGATTCCTAAGAAACTACACCCCAGATATTTCAGAGACAGAGACAGCTTGTGTCTAGAAAAGACAGTTCTGAGAAGTTTCTCTCATGAGAACCCGAGGGCTGGTGTTCACCCATAAAGCAGCGCTGGCTGGGCACCATTAGCACCTGTCTGGACTCTTGGGCATCTATTCTGATAGGGCAGTGCCTGTGCCTCCCTATTTTGAGGGGTGTTAATTTAGTCCTTTTATATAGGAAATGTCTTTCTAGAACATGGTTGGAGAGAAAGGCCAAGGACAAGGGAACATGATGGGCACTGTGGAAGATGGAGAGCAATTAGAGAGTATATCATTAATCTCAGCCCTCTGAGCTGTGACCCACTCTCATAAAGAATATGCACTAAGTGTTGGGCTTCGGGTTTCCAAGTGTGCTATGTTGATTGCAAAATGGCTCCAGTTCCCCACTCCATCCCCATCCCCTTCCGTATTCATATTCTTTGCAATATGATTCCGCAGCCTTTTCAATCATGAAGGGGAATCTATTTCTATACTCCTTAATCTGGCCTAACTTTATAATTTGCTTCAGCCCACTGAATATGGCAGAAGTGACCGTGTGCCAGTTTTTGAGGCTGAGCCTCAAGATATCTCCCCACCTCCACCTTCAGTTTCTGTCACTGTTGCTCTTTCTCTCCTCTATCCCTGCCAAAAAAATATCCTCAGACTAACCTGCTGATGGATGAGACCTGGTTAGATATTCCAGAATATTCATCTGAGATCAGAGAAGCTACCTAGTTTACCTGAAATTAGCGATGTTTAATGAATGAATTTTGTTGAATATTGTTTGGTTTCCTAGTACCACCCAGACAACCTATAGACACAGGAACAAAAATAAATGGTTGAAGGCCTCTAAGTTTACCGGTTGGTTATTATGCAGTATCATTACAGAATTAGGTAACTCATACACCCAGGCTAGTTGGATATGGATCCTCAAATGGACATCTTCCTGATAAATCTTGATGTCAGAATGAAGTGTTATGAAAAATAGGGAACTGTCTCCCATAGAAATGTAACCCAGGCTTGGCAAGCTCCAGCAGAACATTCATTCAAAATTATAATTCCAGGAATCCCATAAGGCCTTGGGAGTAGAATAGGAAGCACAGTTCTAAAGGAGGTTTTCTTCTGGTGGACCTGAACTTGAATTTACTTCAGACCTATAGCCCTAGTTTACTGAAACCAGCTGGCACAGTTCACACATTTTGGTATCCTCTATTCCCAGCTAGAACTGTACTTGAGTGGTGCTTCTTAAATAATTCTCTTGGCAGTAGTTCTGAGTAGGAACATAGTTTTAGGAGTATAACCTCTTCAGAATCTTTATTCTTAACCCGAAAGTGAACTCCAGCAAGAAAAAACATGAAAGGAAACAAAGAACTGCCAACTATTTGATAGTTTGACACAATTGTGGCTATATTTTTTCTGGGATATGATTTATTTAAAAGTTGCTAGTCCTTATCTTCTTCCAGGTTTTAGGCACTTTGGTGGTGTGACTTATATGAAGTCAAATGTTGTTGCTTCCAAAACACAAGATTCGTGGGTGGAAAATACGGAAATACTGAGCGCCAGGTTTTCTGATCTTTGCTCCAGCGCTCTGTCTCAGTCACGTGATTTAGGAGCAGTCTTTGACCTCTTTGATCTGGTTTCCTCATTGCAGACATTTTGCTGATGATGATCAGACTGCCTCATACAAAGAGTCATAGAAGAAACAATGCTGTTGAAAATCTTGAAAGTTCTGTTTTGCTCTAAACAATAATGTTATTTCTCTTAAATTAACTTGAAAATTATTTTTTTCGATCTGTAGAAGCAAATTGCTTAAGGCAGCTGGATTGACTGTCCAGCTTTCACTTTAAGTAGGGGTGTTGAACACACACACACACACACACACACACACACAGACACAAAGCCCTGTGTATCACCAAGCACAGCCATATTGATTGTAAAATGACATTTATTTATTGATGAGTGTGAGCATGCCAGAAGAAACATGGAGGCCGTGAGTGTCCTGGTGTCCTCAGCATAAGATGAGACCGCTGGGAGCAGGGGCCCATCGAAGCTGCCCCTCACAGCCACTGCTGACCACACACAGAAAACAGGCTACCTCGGTCTCTCACTGTGGTGAGCTTCTAAAATATAAAACAAAGTCCATTGACAAACTTGAAAATGGCGTAGACGGGCAGTGAGTATGCCAAAATATTGCTTTGTCTCTGGCTACAAATGGCTAATGTGAAAGCAGGAAAAATAATGAATTTAGTTTACTACATGTATCAGATTATATTCTCCAAAGGGATAGAACTAATAAGAGATTTATTATAAGAATTGCTTCACGTGATTGAGAAGGCCAACAAGGCCCAAGATCTGCCTTTGGCAAAGTGGAGAACCAGGAAAGTCCATGCAATGTCAGTGCAAGTCCAAAAGCCTAAGAGCCAGAGGACCCGTGTTCCAAGGCAGTGAAGATTAGAAGACAACTAATTTGCCATTCCTCTGCCTTTTTCTTCTATTTAAAGCCATCAATGGACTGGATGATGTCCATCCAGGTTGTTGGGCAACTTTACTTAGTCTACTCTTCAAATGCTACTCTCTTCTGGAGACACCCTCAGAGACATTCCCAGAAACAATGTTTTGCCAGCTCTTCAGGTAGGATTTAGCTTGGTCAGGTTGACACTTAAAATTGACCATCTACTTTTTTTGTCTTGGTTCTGGAAAATGAGAAGCTGCTCCTTGCCCAGATTTCTCATTTGCCTTAGGGACTGGGCAGGGTATTGTTGTGGTTGGCTATGGTTGTTTTTTGAGCTAAATACCTATGCATTGCTAGAAATATGCCATGCTTTTTGATCCTTATATGGTAAGTTTTCATTGTTGACTTGAATTAAAGTTAAAGAATATTACTTAAGTCCCTCCCGCCATACCATTTGGTAATTTACACCAGTAAAAAATGAAGAAAATGCAAAAGAGTTTGTGAAGTCCTTACTTTATCTAGATAAACTTGGTATTATGGCAAATGCCATTTTCATATGACCTTCCTTACTGAACAGATAAACCAATTAATAATTTACCAGATGTTATTAACATGTAAACTTGATTTCATTTAAACTACAAACCGTTGGTTTCTGGGCACTGGGTTCTTTAGGATTCACGCTGTTTTTCTGTCCATGAATTAGCTGATTCATGCATCATATCATCACGTACACAGAACCCATGGTCAACTATCAGAATCTGATATTAATTGTCTCTCACATAAAGGACGGCTTTAAGTGCTCTGAAAATATTAACAATAAATAATGCTTTGGCTTGAGAAAGAAATAAAATCCTCCAAATTTAGAGTGCTACTTTGTATAGTTCAACTAGACAGTGGGAAAACTATAGCACAGATGGCAGTAATAACTTGTTCAGCATTACCCAAAACTAACAACTACCAGCGAGGTTGCGGAGAAATCTGAAGCCTTGTACACTGCGGGTGGAATGGAAATGGTGCAGCCCCTGTTGAAAACAGTATGGAGGTTTCTCAAAAACTTGGAAGTAAGACTATCATATGATTAAGCAATTTTAATTCTGGGTATTTATCCAGAAGAACTGAAATCAGGATCTTGAAGAGATATATTTATTCCCACATTTCTTGCAGTACCATTCACAATAGCCAAGATGTGCATTTGGAAAGTTACTAGTATGTCAGGCAAATTCTTCAAATCATCTGTGCTAGGTAAAGACACAAAGAAAGGAAGTTTGTGTTCCTCCAATCATTTCAACCAATTTTTACTAGTGTAAACATTTGGGAATGCAGTATAAATATGTATTAAATAGAAGTAAAATAGCAAACTAGTTTGACTGGGATTTAACCAACTTCAACTTCAATGCATCATTTTCAGTTGTGTTCTTTTGTAGCATTCTTCTAGTAAGCTAGAACTTTGGTTATATTATACAAAGGTCCTCCAGTAAGAAAAAACTAGAAATTATTGAAATGCTATGTACCAAAAAGTCAGTCTTCAAATATCATAATTTTGCAAATTAAAAGTTAGTGTCCTAAATTGTATTCGCCATAGTCCAGCCACTCTGACTTTCTGGAGCACACCAAGCTTGTTCTCAATTTTAAGATGATACATACATGGTGTCTTCTTTTGGAAATGCTCTGTTTATAGATTTTCACATGGCTGCCTTTTCTTAACAGTCAGATCCCAACGCTCCCCTTCCCCAACCGCCATAGGTAAAGTGATCACCAATCCTGACCCCTCCTTCCTATTTTTCCTTTCTTACATAAATCAGAGGCAAGCCAGGTACTTAAACAAAAATCCAAATATTTTTGTGGCCTATTCCTTTGTTAGAATTTGGCAGATGACAACCCCAGCTTTTTTTCTTCCTGTATTTGGACTTGTCTTGATTTGTAAAATTTTTCTTGGTTTTATAAATTGAGCTCTTGAACTTTAACTGTGTGGATCATACAATTTGGACAATTGTCTTGAATTCTGACCTCCTTTGTTTATAAAGATTGCGTGGGTTTGTTAACTTTTCTAATTCTGCATTTTAGCTCATGTAGAATGAATGCTTGTCCACATGCGGACCATCTGGCTATCTGGTTAAGTATGAAAGGAGGTAAGTTCATAATGGGGATAAGATCATAAGAGGATGAAGGAGTGGGTTTGAAGAGGTGGGGGATAGCCCTAGATAACCTAGACCCATCAGCCGTTGCAAGATCACTAATGTCATAGTGTAGTGATCAAGAAGCCCTATGTGACTGACTGTCCTTACCCTATCTACTAATGCTGTTTGTATTCCAGTGAAAATCAAAGAATATGTAAGCCTGCTGCCCCTGAAAAGGGATAGTTTTTCAAGAATTATTGAAGGGTGAAGGGAGAGACAAAAACTTTAAATCTTCCTGAAGGTAATTTGTGATATTCTCAAAACCTCCTCTCTTGTGCAGGAAACAAATTACAGTTTTAATTCTTCTGTTTCTTAGAATTTAGAGCCTAACAAACGTGAGCCTCAGTTTTCTCTGATTCACGTTCTTAAACAAGTTCTCAAACTTAATTTCCTCTGATTGAGTTCTCACGACATAGCTCTTGCATATCTTTCTTCTGAAAAATCAGACATCTGTCCCTCTCTTTCCTTTCTCATTGCTGTGATGTGTATTGAGTGCTAAAATGTCAAGGTTATATTGGCCTTTGTTGGTAGACCCCAGATGTTGGTAGTCTTTCTCCGTTCTCTTCTTTGAAGGTGTTCCTCTCTCACAGGGTCACTAAGGAATGACACAGAGCCAGTCAATTTTGACACAGAGCCAGTCAATTTATGTGCATTACTATTTCTACCTCAGAGGGAGGGATGCTAAGGATAAAATTTGTACACAAGTGATAAATGATAGGCACACAGCCTTTGGTTCCTCCCTTTGCTTAAAAACTTTATATATGTAAAAAAAATCTCTTCTAGGCTTGCTTGCTCTCCTTCTCCCTCCAATCATTAATTCCCTGAATTCATTTTCTTGTTAGTTCACTCGTACTTTTCACCCTGTATTACAAGACTCAGTTTTTATTTTTGTTTCCTTTAAATGCCTGGAACAGCAAAGTTCTATGAAAAGCTTTGAAACCCAGGGCAACCCCTTGACTTCAAAGTGAAACTGCTTTCCACAGTCACCTAAATAGTCTCTGAGGATAGGTAGAGTGCCTGTGATCTTTCTATTGGCAATTTATTAGTAGTATTCCCTCAATTTTAAGAATATAACATTCTCATCAGTCTTCTTTTGAAAGTTATGTACTTCTAATCTCAGTCATCACATTCTGAAAATCTTCCATCTTATATTTTACAGCCATATTTTTGTTTTGACCTTCCCCAACCACAAAGCTAGTTAGCTCTGTGGGGCAGCAATTTGCTTTATCTTTGAATTTCCAATGCACAGACAGGGACAAATGAATGCATACACTTCTAAGAGCTCTCAGTAGCTTGTACGTCAGCATCTGTACTGTCCAGCTTTAGCATCTTCTTCCTGCATCACCCGAGGTTGCTTTTCAGCCTCCTTTTTCTGGAAAGCACTTACATCCATGTCAAAGGACATGCATGCATATGAATAGGCAATAGATTATGTTTCCTCTGGTTTGACATGCCCCACTTGTACCAACATACCTCCACTTCATTCATAATTTAAACCATTTGGATCCAGCCAGAAGGAACACCCTTGGTTTCCTTCTTTCTTGTACAGCACCTCGACTGGAATGCACACACAGTTCCAAAGTCGGAAACAGTAAAACAGACTAGAAAAAGAATAAAAACAGCATAAGGAACAAATCTCTTCAAGGGTCTAAAGAACTGGAGCCATTTCGTAGGACACTCATAACAGATTAGCCCCAGAATGTTTGCACAAAAATCCTTATACTCTGGGAATTAGAAATCAGCAGTTGGATTTATTATATGCTTAAGGTCTGTGTCTTATCACATGGGACAATTCACAAGAAGAGAGATTTAAAAGAATAAAATTGACTAAGCCGAAAGCATGTTTCACAGATGTCAACGTTTTACCCCATTCTGTCGATACCCTGCTCAGGTGCTCCTTGTTTGGTATCTGCTTTATCTCTGCACTCTTCCCTTCTTCAGACACCAAGACAAAAACTCAACATAGTTGTTAAAGCAACTTTTAACTTGACAGCTTTAGTATTTCATAATTATGCCTTTGTTTCCATGGAAAAATGTTCTCCCACGTTCTTAACTGAAGATGACTTTCTCATTAAGCCAAACCTTTTGCCTCTTTTTGCATAACAAATGTATACACAACCCACCTGCTCCTGGGTTACATTCCATCTGTTCTTCAAGACAAATCCTATTGCATATAAAAGCAATGGTTTTCTTTTTATGGACATTATGTCTTCATGTAAATGGAATTTGTAATCAACTTGGGTTGTCTTTTTAGACAAAAGGCATGCCTCAGAACTTCATGAAAATTGATTCACAGAATATCCTGGTTATAAAAGGCTTATTATTTTCTTTGTTTTGTAAGGGTGGGTAAAGGGCAACTTAGATGTTATAATATATAATCACTTGGACTGTAAGTACAACAAAAAAAAAGGAAATCTTTTTCTTAATCAGAACACAAGTGGAGTTGAAAGTCATACAACTCTTAGGGTGTCAGAGCAATAGGGACATTAGGATCAGCTGCTGCGTTCCTAGCTTTGGATGCTGCGAGAATCTAGAAAGAAGGCATGTGTACTCTCCCCAACGATCGCACATGCATTCAAAAGTTTTCACACTGTCCTGGGGTCCCTTTGTTCCTCTAAGGCCACAAATCACAGCCCAGGTAAAGAACATGCGATTTCGTCTAACTCTTTTCATTTTTGATGACAAAGAAACTGAAGCGCATAGAAGCTGATGTATTTAAGATTCTAATTATTTAGGCCTATAAATCATGTTATCTATTAACAGAATAATTATTTCCTATCATAGATTGTTTTTTGTTACTTTAAAGTATGTTTGGATATTATATCTGCTTCTTTTATCAATGACTATATTTATAATTACCTTACATTCAATCCATTTTATAGTTAAAAAAAACAAGTCCCCAGAGTTAACTGGTCTTCTAATACTCAGTTGCATAGGGAGAAATATTTAGAACATTTTCAAATGAAGTCTCCTTTATTACCTTGCCCTTTACGTTTCAATGATCTTAGAACTGAAGCAGGTGTTTATAATAAAATAATAATGATGATAATAACAATGATAATATAATTATTATATTACATATCTAATTACTTTATTTAAAAAAGAATTTAAAGAGACAACAAAGCCTTAAGATTGATTTTAAAGGGCAGCATTAATTTTACTTTTCCTTGATATTATCTAGTCTACTTTTTAATACCATAGCACATGAAATATTAAAGGAAAAAGCATTTGAGAAAATACTCCAGGAAAAATGAGGTGAAAATTAGAATTTCACAGCTTTTTTCCATTCTCCTTCCTGTCTTTCTAACATGAGGTGGTGCAGTGATTTAGGACAACGTTAATCATTTTAATGTTCTCACTCAGTTGTAGGGGAAAATAAAATAGCTGAATTTATGCTAAAAATAAACCTTAGAAATTTGTTGGATTGTGCGACATCTGAGTTTAAACAACTGTTCTCCCTCTTGGAAAGCTAATCCTGCCTGGCTTTTGACTTTCCCAGGAGATTGTTCTAATAGATTTTTTAAAGCTGTGTGTTGGATAATTGTTTCCACAACTAGCACAAACTGGCTTTCTAAAAAATAAAAAAGATGAAAATGAAAGTTCTATCCACTTAAAATAGAGCTAAAAGTCTGCTCTTCAAACACCTGTGCCATTTAACACAGACACATCCATTTTCTCAACTGAGTCGGGTGAAAAAGCAAAAGCTTAATGAAGAATTAGTAAAGCAGGTAATTTACCTTTTATTAGTTGGTGCGTGTAAAAATATTAACGTCCCTGAAGGAGTAGATGCCTTCACATTGACCCTACCGACTTTCCACCACATGGAAGACGACTCAGCAGGAAACCGCCCCGTGTCACTGCTGTGTTCGGCTATCTGTACCACACAGTCGGCAATGGGAAAGACTAGCACCGTAACACAGGGGATCTGGATTTAGAATGCTGTTTATTTCCTGATCTGGTAGGTCTTCCTTTCACTTAAATATGTTATTGCTTTGTGAACAAAGTGCTTTGAACTTTCCGACCATTAGGTAATCAATCTAGCTATTTATTATATTTAAACCCAAAGCAAGAAAAATGCCTTTGTAAATTAAATATTTAAACTTTAGGGTTTGGATTGCAGTAAAATAGCTGTTGGTGCTACCACGAGTCAATGTTATACTATTTGAACAGCCCACTACATAAACTCTCCAGTGCAAAAAGACCAAACATTTAACAGACAGACACATTGACGGTCAGTTCAAACACCAGAGTTGAGTGAAGACATGATGTAGGCAGTGTTTCCCAACCACTTCCATTAAAAGTGCCTTGATTTTTTATGTTACTTGTTGAACTTTCTCCAAAATCCAAAGAATCAGGATATGTGAAAACGGGTAGCAAGAATATGTAATTTTGACAAACACACCATGGGAATCTTATATACAAAAAAGTGAGGAATACCACGTGAGGATACAAAGGCAGAGGGGCAAATATGAGAGAGTCTATAACTGCTGACATGCTCTCACCACCTGCACTGAGGCAGCTGATGTGTATTATAAATGAAATCTTTAAAATAACTGCTCTGTTGAAACATAAATCTTTATTCTGTAAAGTTCAAGTGCACATAGAATGTTCATGAGCTAGATGAAATGCTAGGTCATAAAATAAGCTATAGTTCATTTCTAATAAATGGACTCTTAAGAGCATGTTCTAAAAGGGCAGATGCTTACTTTACAACACAGAGCCTACTATACATTTATATTAGTAAATATAATAGAAAATGTAGTTAGAAAATGATCAGTCAATGCAAATACTAGTGGGTGGAAGGTAGATGAGGGAAAGGGGATATTTACACATCTTCAAATTATCAGCCCCCAATTACTAATCGCAAAGGGGAACTATTAAATTTGAAGTGGATGTTGGCAAATACCACATTAGCCAAGTCACCCAAGTTAACACATTCAGTTAAAGGGGCAAAAGAACCCCATGTTCCTCTTGCTGCGGTGCATAAAGAAGGGCACAACAAGAAGAAAGACCGGCCATGCCATGGGTTGGTGAGAATGTGCAGCAAGTAGAATGCTTCACTGTTGGTGTGAAAGTAAATTGTTACCATTACTTTTGAAAATTGCATGACATTCTTGGCTAAAGCTGAACATATGAATACTTACATTATAGCAATTTCACCAAAAGATATGTACAAAGTAGTTTTTTTTCCTAATAGCCTTAAACTGGAAACCCAACTGTCCAAGAGGACAAAAACGTTTAGACAAAATTAAACTGTTATTCCACAAAGCAGTTATCTACTGTTACATGAAATAGCATAGATGAATCTCACCAATGTAATGGTAAAAGATAAAAGACACAAAACTGTATTTGATATGATTCCATTTATATAAAATCTAAAAATCAGAAAAACTAAGCTGGAATATTAGAAATCAAAATAACATGTAATTTGGGGAGGAGAAAGTTTTCTTGAAGGTGCTGTTAATATTCCTGATTTATAACTAGGTGGAGACGCAAGGATGTGGTCTCTCTGTGATAATTCATTGAGCTATTCACAGAATATGTGTAACTTCTCTGTTGAATATTGTAACATATAATAAACAATAAGTAAAATCCACATTAAAAATTCTATCAAAGGACCAAAATCCCCCCATAAACCCCTGAATAATATAGAGATAAATTGTTAATGATTGGCATAATCTAACATTGTAAAACGTCATTTTACTCAAATCAACTGTAAATTCATTACCCCCCTTGAAAATATTTTCACAGAAATTCCTTAAAGACCAATTGTAGGAGAAAAAGACTAATACCATAAAAACACTAGAAGAAAATAAAGGTGAACATATTTATGACATTAGAATTGGAAAATAGCTCAAGACCAAAAGAGAACACACAGTAGAAAAACGAGTGCACATTGGCATGGCCAGCAAGTGTATGAAATGGTGAGTGCCAACACTAGTGATCCAAACAGTGAAATAATTCCTTTGATGCATCAAGTGAGACAGAGGTAGAAAGTAAAATCTGGCAAGCACAGAAGAGGATGTGGGTCCTCCCGATGTCTGGTGAGAAGGCAAACTGGCTTCAAACAACCTGGAGCTTAATCCAGCCTTCTACAGAGAAAAAAATGAGGTCTACCCAGTGACAGATTCGTTCAGAAAGTAGTTCCACGCATCTGTCCAGGATTTGTCTATGTCCTAAGACATTCAGTCAATGCACTTGCAATGGAATGGGAGTGGTGATGAGCTATGACAAGCAAAATAAAAGAAAGAGGCCTTAGAAAGACCAATGCCACCAGGGCACCAGATACAAAGTAGTCCAATTAACTCCACTTTCTGCACCTCAGGTGCAGCTGAGAAAGGGGAAAATATATATGAGAAAAAGAATCTTGCTTATGAGTTTTCTTATTCAACACATCTTCTTACAGTGACAATTTACATTTAAGAATAAATTAAAGTAATAACAATGTTGTTTAATTGTACTACTTCTGCATTTCTCCAGGGGGAGGAACTATTTAATGTCTGTGTGATGACAGTATCCAGAGGGGAGGAAATTTCAGGGAAAAAGGGAGGGGATTATAGGAACAAGTATAAAGTACACATGGACAAAAGCTAAGGGGGGTGGAAATGGGAGGGAGGTGGGGAACACTGAGGGGGTGGACTGGGATGGGAGTAAATGACAGAAAACTGTACTTGAATAACAATTAAAATAAAAATTAAAAAAATTATCTGTGTGAACAGGTAATTTTCCCTGTACACCTAAAGCTGCAAAAAAATTGCACAGTGTTACAGCACTTTGGATCTGGCCCTGAACTTCCTTTTGCCAGCTGGCATAGTGGCAGGATGGCCATGTGGGAGCGCAGCAGCATTTTGATTTCTTGAGCTGTGGTAAATTAGGCAAATTGCCCTCTTCCTCAATTTAATAGCTATGAAATAAGCACAAAGATAGTACCCACTTTACACAATTGAAAGAAAATTAAATAATTTATGCACAGGACTTGCCACATAGTAACCTCACAATAAATATCAGTTACTATTCTTAGATTCTGTTATGAATGTCTTTATTTCTTGGATTCTTCTCAGTATTCTACCTGTACCTTAGACTGGTTGATTTACTGGTGCTTTTGTGAAGGATTCAGACCTCCAAGCTTTTCCTCATACCTGGACCTGTCTCTCCTAACACTCTGAATGAATTTTTTTTCATTTTCTTTCTCATAGTCTCAAAACTTATTTCTTCCAGGTGACATTTTTAAAAACAAAATTTTAAAAAACTTTGTAATATTTGGTCAATTTTTAGTAAAAATCATTTTCTGATCATAGTATATTTTTATTTGTTCTGAAAGAATATGGAAGTGGTTGAGAAAAGTGCATCTTCTACTAGAAAATGCAGTAATTCCAGCAGATATGCTTTATTAAAGAAAGTTCCAAAAATAGTATTTAATCTGGAAAGTATCCACATAAAGCAACACATCAGATTCTGGAATTTTGTACAGCCACTTAATATTTCAAAAATAAAGTAGGAATAAAATAAAACTTATGTATGAGCTGAATCAAAGAGAACTAATTCCATTAAGTGCTGTCCTTTATGGTGGGGCCGGGGGGCAATCTTGATAGATGTTCAAGGGTGAGAGATTACACTATTTTCAGAAACAAAAAGAGTGAAACATTTTTAGAAGAATGGAGTAGGGTAAGGGATAAGTGTGTGTGTGTTTAAATGTTTTATATTAAGAATCCAAAGATGAGTAAACATGCAAAGGAATACTCAGAAGCTGCTGAACCAGACCATGCAGCGATGGCTAGCCCTCGGTACTCTTTTGGCTGACAATGTCGCCGTGACCCTGAACTTCTTTGCTGCTATTGAAATCTTTCTGTTTGCAACGTGTTGTTTCTGCCAGCTTTGTGTTGTGTTGATTCATGGACAAATGCCACTGGAAGTACCTGTTCTGGGACAGGGTTCGTACAGAATGGGCCATTCTGAGTGTTTATGTGGACTCATTTCCCTGAAAATGCCGTCTAGTTAAAGTGTCTGCTGGGGAATTAATTATGTGCCACATTTTCAAAATAAGCTAGCTTTTTGTTCTGAAAAACTGCAAATAATAGCACTTGTGTTGGGGTATTTAAACAGGGGATATGTATTCCCTTTAAAAATGGGAAAGATAAAACTGCACTTATGTACTCTGCAGCCAGTTTTCTTCAATGGTGTTGATTACAGACTTGGTTCCAGTTCTTAGAAACTATAGCATCCTAAGTAACTCCAACTTTTATATTGATTCATTTTGATTATATGAAACTCTGGCAACATATTCAAGCCCCAAATTATTATCTACTCAGTAGACTCCTTCCAGTCCAGTCTGTGCTCAGTATATTATTATTCCATGTGTATCCTAGAGACTGCTCATTTTTCTCTACATAGCAGTAGTAACATGTGTCTCCTATTACTTCTGCCCATTCTGCTCACTTCCATCCATCCATCAATATGTTGTAACTGGGATTTGTGCCCTCTACAGAATGGGGCCTAAAGTATTTGTTAAATGGACACATGAAGGGCCTCAAGTTTTATGTTTTTATAATAGTCCATTTTTTTTCCCAAATAAATGTATGAGTAGGATAATAGAGATAGTCCTACCCAGGAAATACTGCTGAAGTCTATTTACATATCTTTCACAGTTCTATCCCCAGATAATGGACAGCCTCTTATTTATGACTATTCCTAGAAAATTGAAAAATAAATAAAACAGTTCACACTCAGGCTGCTCGTATCTGTGAGCACATGCAGAGTTCTCACAGTCCTCAGCTGGCTCATCGCTGCTTAGTGTCTAAGCTCCGGGAAGAAGCGTCCAAGCTTGGTTTACGTTAGTGAACGCAGTTGCTTCCTGAGTGCTTCCCCTGCACCAGCATTTCTCAACAGGAAAGGCAACAATCAGCTCTTTTATTGCTAGAGCTGCTAGCCATCTCAGGGGCACAAGAAG
>PVKM010033661.1:0-15885 GCA_004027735.1 Carollia perspicillata
CCGTCCAAATGCCAGCCACAGCGTTCTTCCTTCAACTGCGTGTACTTATCGCGTGCCCTAGCAGCACTTCTCCACACTGCTTCCTCTGTCTGCATTGCTCTTTTACCTCTGGTTACCTCCAGTGTTGATTCCTCCACCCACACTTCAGCCCAGGTCGCTTATTCAAGAAAGAAGCCTTTTGCTCTTTTTGTTAAGGGGAAAAAACCATGGTATAAATATATATACTGCTATATGTATCTGTTTTTTAACATGCAATTCAGTAGAAATTACACATGCATATGTGTGATATCTGATCAATTTCTGTAATGCATTCTGGATGAAATATATGCATACCTAAGGTTTCTGAAAATAAGATTATTTCTATTTTTGGGTTAATCAGTTGTTGAGTAAAGTGCTTAGCCCATGTCAGTACTTGAAAAAAAATTTGTTGAATTATTAGTTAAAACATATCTGTCATGTGTAGAATACTACATGAGTGTGCATACTCTCACCATGTCCCTGTCTAAATAGTATTTCTGATTGATGCAATTATGATGTTTTACAGTTTAAGAATAACTCAAGTTAGACCAGAAAATGTGAAGTTGTCAGAAAAAAGGTAGGATCCCCAACAGTTTAGGAAAAAGGACTGAAAATAAATTATAGTCAGTGCTCATTCTTCTTGGTAGTTACACTCTATAAAGCTGCTGCAGACACTAAATTAGCAAATACTGAGCCACGGCTCCTAGGAGAGACACAGGGTTAGGCTCCTGAGAGCCTCTGGTCATGGTGTTTTCATCAGCCGATCTCTACATAGCCTTGTGTTATGTGTGCTTTTGCTGAAATAACCTATATTTAATATATATTGTTTATTCATTAACACTGAACTCATAGCCAACAGCACTATAACTCCTGCCTGAATGAAGCTTAGCTAACACACATGTTTTCTGTGTCAGGCACATCACAGCCTTCCTGCGTTTGGAAAAACACTAGACAACATTTTAACTCTATGCTTGGGGCCATTTTAAATCCTAAATCACCAACAAAAAAACAAAATATGAGAAAAACTTGGCACTAAGTAAACAGCAAATGGGGTACTTGTTTACCATCTGAGAGCCAAGCTGAAACAAGAAGGAAGGATATTGCTTTGTTCGCACTCAGCCGGGACCATGTCCGTCAGGCAACTCAGATCTCTCCCTGCTCTGTGCATATGTTACTGGGTTAACGTGCTGCTCATATTGATTTTGGCTTTATAAATACAGTTGAGCAGGTACGTGAATTTACAAATATGAAATCAGAGGAAAATGGAGGTACCTTGTATGTGTTGCTTCAAATTGACGTAAGGTGATTTTTTCTCGTGCTTCCCCTCAAAAAAAAAATTAAAATTGTCATGTAGTCTAAGAAAGTTTAAAAATTGTTTTTATTAAGAAATATCTACATAATCCACTCTGAAAAAGGATCTAACTTTTGAAATATTACCAATTCTATTGAATTTCTACATTTCATAACAGAATCAAATAAAAATATTATCCTTAGAAAGCAAAACATCTTTCAAATATATAATTCTTTAAAACACCATCTGTATATTGCATTGCCTGCTTACCAAGCAAAGTCCAATCTTTTTCCATTATCATATATCTGAACCCACTTACCCTGTACTACACCCCTCCATGGTAGTTTCCATACTATTGTCTATGTCTATGAGTTTTGTCTGTCTGTTTTCAGTTGTTTTGCTTATTCATTTGTTGTTTTCAGTTTTTTATTAACTAATGTCACCCCAACAAATTTAATAAAAAACAAAAAATAGCAATTGTTGGCAAGGATGAAGGAAAATTGGAACCCTTGTGCATTACTGCTGCAAAGGTGAAATGGTGCAGCCACTGTGGAAAACAGTATGGCTGACATACCTGGTGAGAGAGTCATTCTTCTTGCTATCACTGAACCACACTCTGTATTGAATGTGTGGTTCCGGTGTAATCAGAAAGTGAGGCCTAGAATTTCAGACAGTACCCTGAGAAAATTACGCCTAATATTCCATGCAATTGTGTTATTTTTAGTTTACAAATGTTCTGCTGAAATAACAATTCCCTAAAAGGAATAAAGGAAATGTCTTGAGGACTTAGTCAAAACAATCTTAGGGTGTGACAGGAATAGTACAGTACAACCACATGAAATATTTAACTATCTAGTTTTGCTATAGACATGAATTATAACAGAGTCATTTAAATTAGAGTAAATAGGAAGCAAAATATATGAATGAAGATTATATTACCACATATTCATTAAGTACACAATAATTTCTTAAATGCACTTAGACATTGTTTTACAAAGTTCTTCTTGTATCTTTAGATTGGTTCCCAACAAACAGATGCTAAATGTCTGCCAAACTTTCACACGCACTCGCTAGTGCTAGGGCTGACTTGACACCTGGCTCAGGGACACGGGCATTTCAAGGGTGACCACGGCAAAGGCACATTCACAGGCAGCTTTGGGGGGCCGGGAGCAGGTCAGGAAACTGCCGCTGTATTCCCAAACGGAAGCCACATGGACACCAACTAAAACATGACTGGACGTTTTGTAACTTTAAATGAATACACGTACTTTATATGCAATGTACATTTTATTATATATACCGTATATAATATGTGTAATTGTGCGATTTAAATGCTAATTCACTCAATTGAATGCCATTATTCTACAACATATTTTATGACTTAGAGTAGCACAGTTATTTTCTTAAGACAAGTAACAACCACAAAATTTCCTCATACAATAGAAGACATTTCAGTTCAAGATTTATTTTTCTAAACACATGTTCACTTTTGATAGAGATTTCTGTGCCACTTACACAGAAAATTAGCAGGTTAATAGAGTTTTATTAAGAAATACAATTTTGCATCCAAACTGTGAAACACATTCCATTTTTATTTCAGAAAACAATAATGACACTTCATAAGGGTGGGCTTGAGTGAGGGCATATGTGTATAACACTTAAAAAGGTAAGGAAGACATCATAACAGAAGGTAACACCACATAGTTGGCGTTAGAGGGCAATAACGTCAGATCATGAACACATGGCCAATAATGCCATTTGAAGCACTAAATGCTTTACATTGTGCTTGTGTTCACATTGCATGATAACACAACTGAGGAACTCGCACTGTGAGGGGCATCGTGAGTTTTCCCAGAGAGTACTGGAAACACTTTAGGCATCTAAGCCAGAATTGAATAATGTTTACTTTTACACATTTAGTCTCTATTTAATTTGCACTACTTTTTCCTGACCTGTACAATTTCTCCAGATTTTAGTGACAGCAGAAAATAATTGATTTTACCAAGACTTCCAATGCTGGCCGTCTTCTATTCATTTAAGTCAGTGTTTTATTTCACCCTCTTGAGGTGTGAGTGAGAGATGAGAAGAGAAATGGAATTGAGAGAGTAAGTGAAATTGTTTTGCATTTGTTCGTTACTCTTGGAACTTCTTACAATAATATATGTCTTCTTACATTTAATTTCTCTCTCTCGGAATCTATATATTTTATTCCATACAAATAATGAAAAAGGAGATTAGAAATATCTTTAAACTGGTTCCTGCTGGAATTCTTTTGTCATAAATTTAAGGCTGTTTGAGGTAAGTTCTAGATACAGTGTTTAGTTGGCTGCATATGCTGAGTAAACGTTAATGAGGCAAAGAACAAATTGAAGACAACGAGTGGAATCTGTAACTACGTGTCTTCACTGACAGAGCAGATTTAGCAAGGTGACTTTTCACACACTCAAATCGACCTGTCTCGTCTGATGTTAAAGAATAGCCATCTCTCTGCTAATGTCTAAATGAGGAGCTGAGTCTGCAAGTCAAAGTGCTACATTTATATTGACATTTTGATGTTTGTGAGTAGCTATGTTTATATGCCTACATTGTACACAGTACCACATGCAGAAAAACCAAAAATGTTTCAGTTTTTTCCTTATGTACATCATAACTGAACCACAGATACATAGGCAGCCTATTAAACATACTTAAAGTGATACAAATAATGGAATAAAAGTCACAGATCTGAAAAACTACAAAAGTCAAAACACAATGAAGTATATACATCAAACGCATGAACAAAATTACTTCAATAACAGAATTTTTAGGAAGTTATAAAATACAGATATTTCTAAGCAATGAGACAACCAAAGTGAATTTCAGAATTCTACATTTTAATTTTTTACCCCCCAAAGTCAACAAGTAATATTCAGATGTGTTTGTGTGTAGTCGAATGTCTATTGATTACAGATATTTCAGATCTCTGGCTGCAAATAAAGGTGATGAACATGCTCCATAATAGCTGTGAAGACTGAGTAAGATCTCATCTGCTTACATGGGCAGAATCTCAGTCAAAAATTGGATTAGTTCCTTCTGTTGTGGAATCATTTTATTTTTGTCAAAATGAATATAATGCTAAGACCTACTTTTAAAATCTAAATCGGTTATTCATACTGGATATTTAAGGATCACAGAAAAAAACTATAAAACAGTTTAAAAAAACATTGCACACGGCAGAAGAAAACAAAGACACAGGAGTTAGGAGGAATTAGATGGAGTTTGGTGCCAATGGAAGTGATGAAGAGAAATTCTCAGTTTCTCAACTTGTGTAGTTAGAGATGAAATGTACATAGGACTTCCCAGATAACTAATTGTTTTCTCAAAGTTGTTAGAATACTTCCTTTCTCTAAATCACCCTATTTAATTTAAGAATTATCTCATATTCCTCTAACATCCCTCTCACTATTCCACTCAAGGAGTCATTGAATGTTGAGAATAGAAATACAAGCAGTTGTATAAATCTTGGATGCCACTTTCATGGTAGCAAGTAGGATTATATAGTACGCTGGTGACTTTGTCTTATTATGAACATATTACTTGTTGTTACATGTTAAAAATAAAAACTCTCGCCAGCACTGTGAGCCGATTCACTCCAGCACCAGTGTCACTGAAGACCACTGTAATGCTCTCGGTAGAAACAGTATGTACTGCACCCATCCGTATATGGAGACACACGCAGCACACGCTGCGTGATGATGTGCCTTCAGACCTCACTGCGCCGTCAGTTCCTGAGTTTCCTGAGGGCTGTCCCCCTCACTCTCAGCCTCTAGCTCAGCCTTTCATGTACCGAAGATGCTCAGTACATATTGGTTAAATGGAGTGAAAATGATCGATGAGTTCCACATTTAAATTTACTGTAAATTCATTTTTAAAACTTTGTCCATCAGTCTGTGCTTGTCATTCAACGTAAGCACAGGAAATCAAAATGCCCTTTTTCAGCTATTCCATTCATAGCAGCTTTAAAAATGTTCTTGTATTTCCTTATGCTTAACCTTCTCAATTTTTATGCAATTTGGAAATTTGTTATTCAACTATGCTATCTTTTGAGTGCATTATTATTGAAAAGGCTATCAAATATTTACTGCATATATAAATAAGGAAGTTGAATCTTCTTTAGTCCTACACCGGTAATGAGCAAAATCACCCAACAAAAAAAAAACAACCCTTGAAAATTCAAATGTAATGTAAGATTCCATGCAATGATTACAGAATATTTATTAGAAATTAAAAAGTAATATCAGATAAAATCGTAATTGTCCATATTTTATTACCCCAATGTGACATAGCTCTGTGATTAGTGATACTCATCTTTCATTACTCTAAAAAATGTACCAATGAGGTTTGATTATAATAATAGCTTAAGAAAATAAGGTTTCAAAACCTTTTTTAAAAATGAATAATCTGCTAGATTTTCTCCAAAAGATTCTGTGGTTCTTTGCTCTTAACTAAGTTCCTGTCAAGTACCTGATACTACAGATACAGAACTAAAAACATGCAAAAAATTGTTAAACTCAAGAAATAAAACTCAATTTTTAACAGGTTTTAAACCAGATTTTTACTTATGTAAAAGAAGAAGCATTTAAAAACATAACTTTAAAGTTTTCTTACTTAGAGCTAACACCTATCTGAATTTTAAAAAACAGTATTTAACTTAATAAAATTATGACCTTTTTCTAGTAATTTGCAATATGTATTATTCCTTTAGGGCAATATTGTCATGCACCCTGGTAAGATAAGATTTCCTATGTAAATGCTACCCTTTTAAGGTCAAAAGCTGTACTCAGTTAATGATAGCAAAGTAAAAATGGTCAGTTGTACAGTATAAACAAGGAAAATCCAGAGCTTTGTGATAATCTAATGCATTTTAAAGCAGTTAACGTTATTTTAATATATCTATATGTATGTGTAATTATAAATACAGTTCTATAGATATATACACATAAATACATTAGTTTCTAGAGAGTAGGATGCAATTTTGCTATTATTTAAATTTTTAATTTAACCTTTATATTTACAAAATCAGTAAAACCCTTTTAAATATTATTAATGATGTTTAATATTTTCCTTCAATCAATCTTTTTCATAAAGAGTCTAAAGTTTGCATTGGACTACATACACAGATGCAACATAAATACTCTCTGTGAAGTCTCCCATTTAGGTCTATATTAGAAAGCAATTTTTAAAAGAAAAAGACTGAGTCTTTTTAAAATAACTCTGTCTTTGCTTATAATCAAGGAATTCAGTGTATCCATTATTCAGAATCTTACTCCTCTATTATTATTATTACCTTAGTTAATAAGGTGATACAGTCTAAAACAAAATAGATGCCAGAATATTATATTTACTTCAAGTAAAATCCACCTTTCTAGGTTAAAAAAAAATACAGGTAACAAGCATGTGAACAGAGGGAAAAACAGAACTTGTTCAGAACAAGTTTAAGAATAGCAGTTACCTACACAGCTGTCAAATAACACTGCTAACTATAGTAATTTATTCTATAATTTAATGTAATCCTGACCCCTGTCACATGTTAATACAGCATGAAGAATGGTGGATAAAAAACAGGCTTGTTAATGAACTAGAGATATAATGTGACATTGTTTTTCCCCACATTCTTTGAAATATCTTAATATTGGAATTAGTGGAGCTTAGACAATTTCAATATGTAATTATGCCTGTCCATATCTTGCTAGTTACTGCTGTGATTAAGAGACATTTAATTTTTAATTATGCCATAGATGGTGGGTTGATTTTGGAGTCAGGAGAACTCTGGACATTAACTCTGTGACATGGATTGTAATTTGTATGCTATGAAAGCTTCTAATGGAGACTTTCAGCAGAAAGACAAACGAGGTAAGGGAGGGGGCAATTGCTTAGCTGATAATCTCCACCATTTTAGTGATTTATCTGGTTAAAATACTTGCAATGCAAATAAGGTAAGTGCAATTTGTTTAGTCTTGTCGTGCTGACAGATCAGTCAGTGTTATGACTTATTTCATTCTCTGTTCTTCCTTGTGCTTCCCATCTCTCGTCTCTCCACCAAATACATACATATGCATATTAAATTACTAACAATGATGCATACTGCTAATTTCTTCATTTCAATTCCCTTTACATAAGTTACCTTTACTCACAAGATAGGGTTTTATGCAGAAGAAGAAAACAATTTTTCTGTTTAGAGAAATAAGGATGGAATCCTCCTCTATTGGGAGGCCCTTGGGGGTAAGTTTCCCTTTTCCTTTCATTGTGATTTTTCTCAGCCTATATTACTACATTTAATCTCTTATTGCAATTATCAATAAAAGTGAAATTATTCAAGTAGTGTGAAAACAAAAAAAAATAATGTTTCAAAATTATTCTCTGGGAAAGGATAGTCACTTCAGTTTACTAAATTTACCTGTATCTTATCCCATAATAAAGGTTTGTTAAGAGCATGGGCTGGTTATCTTCTGATTTTTATTAATCTGACAATACAGGGCAAATCATTGACTAGTAAGGACACACAGTGCTAGGTGAGACAGTGAGAGATTGCTAGATTGTACAACCCCATTAACCTAAGTTACTGAAAACAAATAAACACCTATGGTGTATGAGAACTTGGTGTCTAATAGAACTGAGTGTAACAAGAACACTCTCTTAAGGCTCCCTGTGATAAAGACTGTCTCATGGGATGGATGGAATTGGAGTAAGCAGTAATCAGAAAGTATTGCCTTACTCGCTTTTGTGAGTCTGTGACTTCTGTAACACTTCCCCAGAAATGGCTTTTTCACCCAAAGGTGGCTGATACAACGATGTCATCCACGGAGAAGAGCCAATCACTCTTCCAGCACTTTTTGTGGAGCCCACAAGGAGATGTGATGACCTGCTTGCCCACCAGTCACTGACTTACCAGGCCCTCTAGGCTATAATGTAGATACAGGAAGCTCTAAGCCTCAACAAATCTTGTAAGAACCTCATGGTATCACACTACAGAAGAACTAAAAATTTACACGCAGATCTAAACTTTCCCCTGGGCTGCATGAAGGGAGATACAGACTTCTGTAAGGACAGGTCTCCTGCGTGTACTCATTGAGAACCTAACTTGTTTGGTCTCTTCTGGGTCCTCTGAACTCATTGCCAGTCTCATTCAAGAATAGCAGTCAGAGGCCACTCCAACTCACCTTAAAAATATCTCAATCTCCTCCCAGAAAATTCTCCCCCTTGATTCATTTCTGGGTTTTGAAAATTTCAGCAGTTCTTCTAGAAAACAGTGAGCATCTTTTCACGTTCTCCTCAGGGACTCTAGCTTAGTGCAAAGAATAAATGTGAGTGAGCCAGTTCCTGTCCAGTCCTCCACCAGAAGCGCGAGTTGCCTGAGAAAATAAATCCATTCTTCCTGTCCATAAGCACACCTTTCCCTTGGAGGAAAGAAAAGCATTACAATAATCTAAGAAGTGAATGTGTCTCCTCTTAAGTGTTGCCAGTTGTAAGCCTCCTTATTATTTGAGAAAGGGGTTTTTGGCATTCTTTTGCCTTTCCAGGGGCATGCCATGTTATTAGCAACCAATATTTGTCACCGTGATTAAATTAATCTGATTTTTTAAAGTCTGCCTTAAAAATAGAATGCTAGAATTTTAAGAAAACATTTCTACCCTTAGCAGTTGAGTAGCATTAAAAGTCTTAGGTGCTGAGTCAAACTAGTTGGATTTGAACCCAGAGGCAGAACTATTGTGTTGCATAATCTGCCTAATCTCTACAGTCTCCTTTTCTCTTTCTGTGAGCAATATGACTTCACCGATATAAAAAAAATTGAAGGATTTGATGAATATATACCTATATAAATTATCTGCATGTATCTAAAAGTTCTTAAAATAATCTGGCGGTCGACAAAAGTCTAACTTGTCACTTAGTGTTGAAGTGCCGTTCCTTGGCACTCACTCACTGTCCTCTTCTTCTCCATCACTTACTCTGTTTCCCGGCGTTCCATTCTCCCCCACACGCCTTCTTTCCACTCTCCCCTGAGGGTACGACATTTGGTCTCTATAAAATGTCACAAATAGTATCTATTTTCACCGCTTCGAGGGTTATATAAAATAATGATTATAAAATCCTAACCCGCTGCCTATAATGGTATTTAGTTAAAGTTACATGGATTTTATCAATCATTAGTAATGCACGCATATGCATATAATAGCATTCATTTTTAAAACTGTATGTAGAATTTATAATTCAGTTAAATTTATACTTTGATTAAATATTCATACATGGCAAAGTAAGAAGATTGATCATATAATTAATAGCTTTAAGTAAAGAATTAAAATATTTGGTAATGAATTATAAAATGTAAGATTTTATAATTGTTTTCCTCCAATGTACAATATTTAGTGTATACCTGTCAAGCACTAAGCACTGTATTGCCTATTGAATGTAAATGCAAAAGAGATTAAGTGCCTCTCCCATGGGGATTAAGGTCTCTTGTGGAAAGTAATTCATAAAATGTTAGCAGATAAGGAAGTGCCAAGTGCTAAAAAGAAAATACAAGTGGTTCTGTGATTAGGAATATTAACGTAGAATGTTTGCAGAAGGTCCCAAAGAGGGGACAATGTTAAAACTGAGAACCAAAAATTGAGAAACACCAAAAAAAAAATCTCCCCACCAACAAATCACAATAGCATAATAGAAATATCTTAAATTGTTTCATGCTTTTTAAGAGTTAATATGTTAGAATTTACTGTAGTTGGAATTATCGCATACATCAACACTATTATTGATCTAATGGCATTGGACACTTTACATTGATATAAAATTAAACTATTATTCATAATTTACATTCACATAACAGCTCCAAGTTGCTTCATAGCACTAATATAGTACACATATCAATATTATTATACTATATATAATATATAATATTATATATGCCACATATATATTAATATAGTATATAACACACATTATACTGTATACTATATGTGCATGTATAACATACATATCAATATTACCAATCATACTAATTATTACTGTGTAATAGTAACTAGAGGCAAACATTTTCCTCAAACATATGGATATTCTAAGAAAATTTTTCATGATAAATAGTGAGATGAGACAAGTGTCGTATTTAAAAATAGTTTTTAGCCTTTTGCTCTATATTTCATATATAAAGTTACTTTTTCTTTGGAATGAGCGATCTGACAGAAGTCATTATATTCCTGGAACTCACAGTTTTTCTCTTCATCTAGATAGTTTGAGATCATTGAGGGGTGGTTCATAAAAACCACAACTTTTGAGACATTTATAGCTATCTCTTTGAGAATAAGCAGCCAGCATTTGATTAGATTTAATTGTGTGAAGGACACCTGGACAAAACCAAGGCGGGTAGGATTTGGGCGAGAGTAGGGATGGCTGTGGTCGGGAGGAGTGGTGGTAGGAAAATGAAGACAACTGTACTTCAACAACATTAAAATGGGGAAAAAATAAAAGAAAATTGAAAGAATATAAGTATGAATATATCTTGAAAGAAACTAGTAAATATTTTAGTTATATTTAACCTGTTGTAAGTATTGTTTCTTTTCAACTTCAAATACATTTTATAAGAGTACTTCCAATAAAATATCTGTCACTTCCCCTAAAAATTTTAGTTTAAATTTTTTACTTAGTCAGGCAGATTAAGACTACAAGAAGCCCAGGAAGTCTCTGGGTATATCAATGATAATAGCTTTGTTTCTGTCACCCATATATATATTAGTAAAAATTTGCTCTGTCCTCCATTAATGGACTCGTCTACAAGATGCTAGCTAAGCATCTCTTTCTTATCATCTAATTAGTTTAATTAAAAAGTAACATACACAGATTCTTTGGCTGCCAGATATTAAAGGACTGAAACCAAACTTTGAATTCCTATGACATGTATATTTGACTTGTTTGGAGATACCAGAAATACTAGTTATCCCAGTTTCTTCTTTTTGAAAAATCATGTAGGATAAACTGCATGTCTAAGATACAAACTCTGCTCTGGCTGGTGTGGCTCAGTGGATTGAGTGCTGACCTGCAGACCAAAGGGGCTCCTGTTCGATTCCCAGTCAGGGCACATGCCTGGGTTGCAGGCCAGGTCCCCTGGGGGTGTGAGAGAGGAAGCTGATTGATGTGTGTCTAACAGATTGATGTTTCTCTCCCTCTCTTTCTCCTGTCCTTCCCTTCTCTCTAAAAATTAATAAATAAAATATTTAAAAACATTCATTTGAAAGATACAAAGTCTTGTATTTCTGTGAAAATGCAGCTCTAGATGTCATCATGAGTAGGGACTTTTATGGTGTCATAAAATTTCAGTGTCGCTATAAATTTACACTGCTGAAAATATCAACATTTATGGCTTCTACAAGGACATATTTTTAAATGATACTAAAACTTGATGCAGTAACTTTTATTTAGTTAAAAAGTAAGATTATAGGACAAAAACATTTACTCTAATTTTTGAAACTGTCAATATGGATGATTAATTTTTAAAATTGCCAAATCATATCCTGGTTTAATGGGTACTTAAAAATCAGATCACTCAAAATTAAAAAGCATAAAAGCATGTTCATGTATTATTTAAATTAACAGTTAATTGCTGCATATAATTGATATTCATTTAAAATGAATTTAATAGTGACTTTTAATACTTGGCAAAAATATTAATATGCAAACATAGGGTGATACTAATTTAAAAATTACAGATAATCTCAGACTTATATTAGTAATTGATTCTTATTTTATATCCCATGGCAACCAAAATTACAATTTTGATTAATAAACAGGATTGCTGTCCCTTGGGCTCACATACCATGTATAGGATCTAAATATAAGATAGGTCTTATAGCACCTAGGTACAGGTCCTACGTGAGCACTTCCTCAAATGAAGTGTGCACGTTTAACTAAATTATCATATCTAATTTTCTTGTTCCAAAGTTTTTATATTGAAAATATGCAGTTGTGAAGTTTAAGTAGCAATTCTTGCAGATGGGATGCCTAGACTATGACCAGTATAATGGTATAAATGTCGCAGATACATTTTTTACATGATTTGCTAGGTATACTCACACTCAGAAGTGAGCTGTCAGATAAGTGACTACGTTGCCTGTCTGGAAGGGATAAAGAGTTTCACATTGAAGGACAACAACTAAGAGCTTCTGGCAACTAATTGCTGTTTCCCTACATAATAAAAAGGAGTCAGGGATTATTATTTCCAGGAAGAAGGAAGAAACATAATTTACTTTATTGCTGTTACTAAGCATAATGAAAAACCTTGGACGTTTTATGTAAAACAAAAACAGGAAGACTCTGAAAGTTGGAATGAAGGAAACAGATTGGCCAGGGACTTTTAGGATGCAAGAAATAAAATAACAGTGAGTTCCATGCAGTTCCCCCAAGAGCAGAGATTCTAAATTCAGGTTTGATGAAGTTGCCAATCTGTTAGCAATGTAGAAAAACATAAAGCTCCAACAAAGCCCGCTTTCCTTAACTAAAGGACTATAAAATGGGCTGCCTAGAAAGACAAAACTTTTAATAATTGCCCTAACCTTGCCACGGGAAAAAAAATTAAAAAAAACCCCACCCTGTGGCCCCATGCTCACCCATCACAGCAAAGGCCAGTAGGGAGCCCCAGACTCCTCACCCTGGGGAGGCCGCACCAGAGCATCCTAATCCTCACCCGGGGATGTCAAAGAACGCCTAGTTGGGAGCCAAGACTTTCACCCCTACTCTACGGATTGTTAGGCAATCTCTTCTTTTTTCCACAGTCACAGTGCAGGTCATGTGAAAAGCCTAAACTACTTTCTCCACTCTAATAATGAGTCAGTTCCCCTCTTTCAGGTTTGTGTGGTGTCAGAAAGGCCTAGTGAAGAGGGAAGAACTAAAAGCAAACTCTTGTACACAAATGTTTATAGCAGCACTGTTCACAATAGCAAAAAAATGTGGAAACAATGTAAATGTCCCCCAGATGATGAATGAAGAAACAGAATGTGGTATACGAGGTCTGTCCTGAAAAATTTCAGCCACTGTTAATATAATGCAAACAGCTCGTGTGACATCAATGTAACCTGGCAGCCAAGAAGAGTGGACTGGAGTGCGCGTGTGTGAAAAAGGCCGGCTTCACTGTACTAGTCAGTGGGGGCTGTAGACTGCCATTGAGTGAGCATGTGTACTGTGTGGCTGTTGCATTAGAAATGACTGAGCGAGTAGAGCATCTGCATCAAATTTTGTGTTAAGCTTGAACATTCCTGTATGGAACCTATTTTGATGATTCAGAAGGCTTTCAGGGACAATGCAGTGAGAGCAGTGACAATAAAAGTGTGGCACAAACACTTCAAGGATGGTTGAGAATCTGTTGAAAGTGACCCACTCTCTGGAAGGTCTGCAACAAGCAGAACACCTGAAAATGTTGAACGTGTATGCCCTGTAATCAAGAAAGATCAGAGAACTGTGTGAGGTCCCACGGTGCCTCGTTTGAAGGGGACTGAGGCATCATTGTCCTATGTACAATCTTTCTTGTATCTTGTAACCTCTTCAGTAAGTGTCTTTGTTTTCTGTAGCACATGGCTAGGTATTTTCTGGATAGACCTCATATGTATGCAGTGGAATATATTCAGCCATAAAAAGGAATCAAGTACCTATCTATATATGCTGTAAACCTTGAAAACAACATGCTATTTGAAGAAGCAGACAAAACATTCACATATGATATGATTCTATTTATATTAATTATGCAGAATAAGGAAATCCAAAGAAAAGAAATCAAATTAGTTGTTGGTTGTAGCTGTTGAGAGGGGAGAATGGTGGGTGACTCCTTAACAGGTATGGAATTTCCTTCTGAGGTGATAAAAATATCCTGAAACTAGATAGCTGCAATAGTTGTACAACATGTGGACCTACTAAGAGGCACTGAACCATACACTTTGAACTTTTTGATAAATGTTATGTTATGGGGGTACCCAAAAAATAGAAATAAATTGTAAAAAATTGTGTATTTATTCTTATATGTTTGAACTTCTGCCACCCTTAAAGTACTCTCTCTTTGCTGCAATATACACCTATCAAGATGTTTTTTCCACTGCTCAAAACAGTTTTTGAATTTGATTTTGATGTCTTTCAGTACTTACGCTGTTTTTTGTTTCACTTCTTTCACATTGGCAAAACGTTTTCCTTTGAGTACTTTCTTTTTTCATTCAGGGAACCAAAAATTTGTTAGGGGTGAGACTGGTAAATGGGGAGGATTGAGTAGAGGGATCATGCCTTTTTTGGTCAAAAACTGCTACACAGTCAGCACGGTGTAGGCAGGTACACTCATAAATCAACCATATGAAATGGGCAAACACATTGAAAGAGTCTTCAAAAAAATTCACTGAAGCAGAATGCAGCTTCTTACAACACCAGCCAGTACACTGACACAGATGAGGTCCTAGAACACTCACCTTGTGGGAGAGGCCTGTACTACAAGGGGACCCGCCTCGTATGTCTATTTTAACACAATAGAAAAATCAAATAGCGTGCACACACCTTAATGTGTCAGTAATTACATCAAATTTAAATGGCCTAAATATACCAATTAATAGATACGGAGAGAGTGAATCAAAATGTATGACCCAACTATACTTTCTTTATAAGTAACTCAATCCAAATATAATGATATGAGTAATTTGAAAGTAAAAAGATGGAAGAAGTATGTAATGCAAAATTTAATCAAAAGAAAGCAGGAGTGGAAATATTAATATCAAGCAAAGTACACTTTAAGACAAAATTATCAGAGACAACGAGGAACAGTATATAATGATGCCAGCACTATTTATGGAAAAGTTGTATTTGTTATAGAATCACCCTGGTACCTTCGTTAAAAAATTCCAACCAATTAAAAGTGTAAAAGTTGTTTTTGACCCTTAGTTCTATTTTGCGTGTGTCTATTATTATCCTGCTACTACATGCAATCGTATAGATATACCACCTTGTAGTCTTTCATTCTTTTTATTATTACATTTATTGGGGTGACATAGGTTAACAAAATTATGTAGTTTTCAAATGCGGATACATGATCTGCATATTGCATTGTGTTCCCACCCCCCAAAGTGAGGTCATTTCCAGTCACCATATATTTGGCTCCTTTCCCTCTGACTAACTAACTCCTCAACCCTTCCCCTCTGGTAAACATGATACTGTTATTCTGAATGCAACAAATTGCCAAAAAAGTTAGAAATGTGGCATCCATACCATTTAACTACAGAACCATGGATTGTCCTGAAAAATTAAGAGCCTCAAAATTATTGTTTTGATGCAATTTGATCCAAATGTTTGCCTTTTTTATTCAGTCAAGTAACATGCACAGAAGTTTCTTGAATATATCAGTTTTTATGTAATTTACCAATAAAAATAATATTTCTTAATTAAATCCTTGTGGGGGCCCAATGGCCATAAGGGGTTAAGGAGAGGGTTTCTCACCACGGGAGTGGTGATAGAGACCTGGTTTCTAGCCTCAGGTCGTTTTGGGCTCTGACCACTTCCCGACCTTTGGATATCTGGTTGTTCCCATG
>PVKM010033662.1:0-15871 GCA_004027735.1 Carollia perspicillata
CCTTTGGTTCTCATGCTGGCGCTCCACACCAGCTGGGGCTAGTTTGGTTCACTTTTTTTAAAAGGTCACCTAAATAGCAAGAAGAGATACAAGGTGACTTAGTGCGCAAGAAAATTGAGCCAAACAATTTTATAAGAACACAGTACAGAAAGACAAAAAGAAAGTTTGAAAGAAAAAGTAAGAGACTTGAAAAATCAGACCTGGGCCAACGCTTGTTCAACAGATGCTCCAGAGGACAGAACACACACCATGGAACCTGGTAACAATAATAATAAATTTCCCGGTGCTAAGGACAGACACACACCTTCAGACTGAAAAGGCCCAGCTACTGCTTTAAATGGGACAGAGAATGACACTGATACATTCAGATGAAAGAAAGGTGCTGTCCGTTAGAAAAGGTCTTGACTCTATACACACACAATGACAGATACTGGAAATACATAAAGCAAAATCAGAGAAAGATAAGGGAAAATTGACAAGTTCACAGAAGCGAACTGGATTAACTCACAAAAATTAAGTAGGTTCTACTGCAGTGGTTTGCTAATGAGCAAAAGAACTTCCTGGAAGTCTTATTAGAAATGCAGACTCAGTGCTCCATCCCCCTCCAGACCAATACCGTGTGCCTGAGAGAGCTATGAGAATTCACGTGTTTTTTTCCCCAGTTTGTACGTTTTATTCCCACCAGACAGCCGGGGGTGGGGATGGCCAGCTATGAACCAGGCAAGGCTGCAGGCCTTCCTCCGGCAGGGTGCACGCCAGGTTCTCAGGTCTGCCCCCCAGCGGGCCGGTTTCTAGATAGTCGTGGGTGCTGGGTGGACGGCTCCGAGGGGCCTGGTGGTGGCTCAGATGGGGGTACACACTTATGGAGCTACTGGTAGCTGGGCGGGTCCTCCTCTATGCTCAGGGGCTCTTCCATGGAACCACACCACTTCACCACGCAACTGTTCTTGTCAATGAGAACTTGGTGAAGTTCCGTTTGACGGCATTTCCCAGGATGCCCTTCCCTTGGGCTGGACTTTCATCCACTTTCACAGCGAGTGGGCATCCTCTCCGTTCACATAGATCTTGCTGCACATATCAAATGTGACATTATAGCCGGCAGCGAGCTCTTTGATCTCTGCTTTAGTCCCCGGCTCCTGCCTCCCGAACTGGCTGCAAGGGAAAGCCAGGATCCACACACTGCACTCAGCATATCGGGCGTGCGGGTTGATGGGCTGAGTGTAGACTGTATCTTGTTTTGCGTCATTCCAAGGCCATGTTGGTGACAATGCACACGAAGTCCCGGTCCTTGTCCAGGTTAACCATGTGCCTACTGATGTCCTTGGCTGAGAACTCGTGCACGGATGGAGCACAGCACCAGCCATCATGGGACACTCATGGCGCTGCCACAGCCTAGCACAGAAGGGCTGGCTTCAGCAGGTGGCACAGGTGGCTTAAGTGTATTGCAGTGACGGAGAATTCATTCACATTTTTAATAAGCGGACCAAGTGATTCTGATATAGGTAGTCTGGGACCTTACTTTGAGATTCACCAGGACCCTGGCCGGTGCTGCTCAGCTGGTTGGAGCACTGTCCTGGTGCTGAAAGGCTGCAGGTCCAATTCCCTGTCAGCACACACAACTAGGTTGTGGGTCCAAGCCCTGGTCCAGGTGGGACAATTCCCTGTCTGGGCACCTCCAGGAGAAAACCAGCCAATGCTGCCTTCTCGCATCGATGTTTCTCTCTTTAAAATCCTCTCTCTAAAATCAATGGGAAAAAAGTGTCCTGGGGTGAAGATTAAAAAAAGAAAGGCATGGCTGTGTTGCTCAGTACGTTGAGCAGTGGTCTACAAACTGTAAGATTACCAGTTCGATTCCCAGTCAGGGCACATGCCCGGGTTGCGGGCCAGGTCCCCAGTGGGGGCGTGAGAGAAGCAACAGATTGATGCCAAAGTTCCCCTCCCTTCCCTTCCTCTCTAAAAAATAAATAAAGAAAATCTTTAAAAAAAAAGACTCACCAGGTCAAATAACTCAACGAATAGCTTGATTTAACAGACTGAGAACTCTGTACCAAAAAGAGAATTATCTTTCTTTTGAAATAACATGGAGCCTCCATAAAAACGATCCGCAGACTACAAGCCAAACCTCAGGAACGTCCAAAACCAGACACCCAGCAAGCCGTTCCTCGTCGGAACGCAGCGACGTCAGACACTGACACAAGAGGACAGCAAGACAGACGGACAGAAAACTGTTTACTGAGAGCATTTCTAAAACGCTTCTAAACAGAGGGGGAGAAGCCCCTAAAATCACAAACTAATCAGAAATAAACGACGATGAACACGACGTACATAGCAAAATTTGTGGGATAAGGACAAAGCAGCGTTCGGAGAAAAATTTTATAGTCTTTACATTGATATATAAGAAAACAGGACTGAATATGAATGAATTAAACATTTAACTTGAGAAGCCAGAGTGTGTTATGGGGGTGGGGTAGAACTGAAGCAATACATTAAACCAAAAAGTTTACAGAAGGAATCAAGATAAAAGTGGAGATGAGCTAAAACAGAAAATAACAAATGGATGAACGACAAAATAAATAAAGTACACACGCCCCACCAAACCAAACGTGGGCGCAGTTTGGCTGGGCGGCGGGAGAGAGCTCTGCACACTCCGCGCAGTTCACTTCTGAATTGTCTGAATCATCCCTAACGTGAAAGCATTCGTGTGTAGGTGTCATATGAAATGATGAAAAAGAATGCAAATACCTAAGAACTTTTATGTAGGCTACAAATGCAAGAGATAGAAGATATTGTTTACTCCAGTACTGATTCAGAGGTCACTTTATTAGGACGGCCAAAGATGCTACAATGAGCCAGATGCCACCCGATGCCCTCCCTTGCAGAAACGCTCTGCCGGGTGAAAGGGTCGCCACGTCTCTCCCTCCTGGACCTGCCTTTCACGGGTGTCTAGGAGCTTGCTCAGTGTCATCCCATTCCACACACACCACGCATGCACATCCCCGAGTTATTCCTGCTCAGCTGGCCTCGAGCTGTCCTACTCGCCTGCCCAGAGCCCTCCGGACGCCAGCCGCCAGCCTGCCCTTCGATCTAAGCTGTCCCCCCGAATGCATTCAGGACCAAGCTCCTGGCGGCGCTGGGTACAGAGGGCTACTCACAGTGCCACTGGGAAGGAGAAAGACTTCTTCCTCCTCCCTTGTCAGGAACCAACAAAGCTTTCATTGTCTGAGCCAGAAGTTCCAAGCTGATGGTCTGAAAGCCAAATCTGGCTACTTACTGTCTTTGGTCCACAGGCAATTGTGAATTAGTTACCAACATTTTAAAAAATGGGAGACATCAAGCACAAAGAAACGCAGATACCTGGCTGCTCTTACAACTAGAACCCTCGTGCCCTTTGTGCGCTTGCCCCACGAAGACAGTCAGCCGAGCCACGGGGAGACCCTTCCCTGCATTCCCCCAACTCTGTGCCAAGAGCCGTGCTTGGTGTCCCACCAGCCTTGCTCGTGGTGCTGAAAACACCCCCTTTCATGGGCACCCTGTGCCAGGAATCACAATATTTCAGGATCCGAACTCCATTTCTCAAACGGATTCTGCTACCCTAAGCAGCAAAAGAATTCTTTGTCAAATTATGTTTCCTGATTCACAGTTTGGAAAATACTGTCGCTGTAATTATAACTTAGTGATGTGATGACTGAACTCAGCTTGTGTAGGCTGCCCAGGGTGCCGAGTCAACATCTCTGCCACACACTCACTCACTGATTCACTCAGTCACTCAATCCGCTTGCTTAACAAAGACTTAGTTGCAAACTAACCCTATGCCGGCACTCTTCTAAGGACCAGACACACAGGAGGCAAAGAGCACATACCTCGGACAACATGAAGCCAGGCCTAGGGTGGAGAAGGGTGTATCGAGCCTTAAGTATGTAACTTGCAAATGGCCTACAGAAGGAGTTCCTGGATGAGGAGGGGGCCCAATAAACCATTATGTATCTTCTACTCTTGGGTTTTGTAACCAGAAACAGGGTTTTTCTGTAAACTCAACCTAAGATGTACAATTTCCGAGCTGACAAAGGAAACAGGAAATACCTAATCTACCGCTTTGTGTCAAAGGGGAGGTAACAGGGGCTCCGAGAGTGTGACGTAGCCCAGGCCCCACAGGGTTTATGGGAAGGCGCACACTACTTGCTCCAGGCTTGCTGGGTCTCCGTCACTTGTTCTTTTGTTTTAACTCCTTCGGACAGGAGTCACAAGCTCCAACATCTTCAGAAGGCGTAACACAGCGTAAAATGGCAATGTGAGTCTCAGAGTTGCCAGCAGAGAGCGGCGGGGACCAGGGCAAATTGGGAGGGAGCGCGCTCAGGATAAATTTTTGATTTGAAATGACACAGCAACAGTCATGACCACAGCACAGCTCTGGGCCAGCCAGTGACGCGTGTCATGCTGTGAGCTGACACGGGTCCTTGCAGTCACTGGTCCAGGCCCTCCCATTTCCGTCACACTCCCTTCCATTCCTCACTGTGTTTCTAGCCTTACCTTCAACTTGAGCATAATTTTTTTAAGTCGTGACTAATAATAATCCTCTCCTACATGTCCCTATTTTCTCAGGATTATTTTTTTCTCAAGTTGAAATATATTTTTTATGTGACCAAAGTGAAAAAGAAAACAAATATGAAAGGTTCATATTCATTTCTTTGATTTAATAATGTCTTAATATGACAACACAAAATTAATTGCCTATTTATCTAAAATTCACATCTTTAAATAGTCAAAAACAGTCAATAATTTTCTATGAAACATTTCTAAAATATATTGACTTCCTTGTCTTCTTAAAACACTATCTTGAATATAATTTAGCCTTTCCTTGACGTTAATAGTCAATACCTGGATAGAAATTGATCTGTAATACAGCTATGAAGAGATGCTATCTACAGCTATTAAACTTCCATATCTTTAATTTATTATTTTTTAAGTGACACCTCCCACCCAAATTTCCACAAGTACAGAATATGATTTTAAAGAAAGGGTAAACCTCTTCCCACTCTTTCTGGCTTTTGTGAACTTCTGTTGAGTATTTATTTATTATGTATTTATTTGTTTATTTATAGTTGCCTTGGTTTATATGGTGTAGATAAGATTTTAACTTCGAATTTTTAAATCTCTTTCTTTTATAGTCCCTAAATCCAAGGCACAGAGTCCAAATTATCTCTAATCCTTTCCTTCCGTTTGAAGTGGACTCTACTCTTCAGGCCTCTGGTTCAGAATCACTGGAAGTTCTTTTGTTAAAAAGTATGCTACCTCCTGCCCTGGCTGGTGTGGCTCAGTTGGTTGGAGCATCATCCTGTAGACCAAAAGGTCATGGGTTTGATCCCCAGTCAGGGCACACAGCCAGGCTGCAGGTTCAATCCCCAGTTGGCACACCTACAAGAAAGTGGCTGGTCGGTATTTCTCTCTCTCTCTGCCTCTCTCTCTTTCTTTCTCCCTTCCTCTCTCTCTAATAAAAACCATCAGGTGAGAATAGAAATAAAAAAGTATGCTACCTCCTATGTACAAAAACTGGTAGCTTAAAAATTAGACCTAAAATATGCATTTTAAACAAATACCCTTAGTGATTCTTGTGCATATCAAATTTTGAGAGCCACGGCTCTATCTTTTCCTTATAACTGCGGTTCTCAAATCTTGCTGCAAATTATTGTTACATAGGGTGCTTAAAACACGATGTTATACGATGCCTGAGCCCAAAGGCAGGATGAGAGTCAGAACCTCTGGGTGGTTAGACCTGGGCATCTGTGCTTATTTTATTTTATTTTTAAACAGATTTTTTAAATGTACTTTATTTTTTAAAGATTTTATTTATTTATTTTTAGAGAGGGGAAGGGAGGGAGAAAGAGGGAGAGAAACATCAACGTGTGGTTGCCCCTTGCGCTCCCCCTACTGGGGGGCCTGGCCCGAAACCCAGGCATGTGCCCTGACTGGGAATTGAACTGGTGACCCTTTGGTTCACAGGCCAGTGCTCAATCCACTGTGCCACACCAGCCAGGGCCTCTGCTTATTTTGTTTATTTTTCACATTTCATTTTGAGCTAACTGTAGATGTCATGTGCTGTCGTAAGAAACAGCCCACAGAGCCCCCACGGCCCCTGCACCTGGTGTCCCCCACGGCGACACCCCGCGCAGCTGCAGCACAACAGCACAACCAGGAAGCTGATGTGGGGCGGTCCCACTCGGCTTTTCTACGCTGGGGCTCCTTTTCTGCCTTTCTCTATTTCTTCCTCTGCTGATGCTTAGCTCTAACAAAGCTTTTTTAAAACTTTTTTATTTTGAAAAAATTTGAAGCCATTGAAAATTTATAAGGATATATAATATCCAAAACCCCTTCCTCTACATTTACCAACTGCTGGCATGTTGCCCCATTTCCCTCGTCTCCCTTGTCTCGTCCTCAGTATAGGCAATGCACGTTCTTTATTCTGGCCCACTGATGCGTGGGTGCGGACATCACGACCCCGCCTGCCTGCTCACTTCAGCGTGTGTCCCCTGAGAACAAGAATAGTCTCTTGTATAATCACAATATAACTGCCAAGTTCGGGAAATTTGACATCAATACTGTATCATTATCTAATATAAATAGTTGATTTTTTATTTTGCTGAATTTCCCAAAACTGTCCTCAAATTTTGAGCAGCTCTCCCCACCCCCGGGACCTCATGTGGCGTAATCGTGACCTCTTCACCCTGCTTTAGTCTGGAACAGCCATCCTCTGTCTCTCGTTCCACTGGCTGTTTGAAGACTCCTGGACAGTTACCTTGTAGACTGTCCCTCAATTTGGGTTTGTCTGGTTGTTTCCTCGTTGAATTTCATTTTTGAAAAACATTTTCCATCAGTATTCCCAGCAATGAGGTCATAGGGAAAAGACTTGACAGAGGGCAGGTCTTCTCGATCGTTGTTTAAAACAGTTAAGCATAACTGATGAAGGGCACCTCCGCAGACCTTACTCCCAGGCAGAATATCAACAATATGCACCACAGACCATGCCCCCGTGGCGAGCTGGGCACTCGCAGGAGCACAAATAGGTCTGTGCCAGCTTGCCGATCCCAGGGAACAGGAGTCACGGGGCCTGGGTTTCCAGTCTGGGCCCCTCTGAGGCTGCGTGAGCAGCATCATCTCTGTGCCTGTCAGTTTCCTCAAACTACAAAGCGGAATCAAAATGCCCAGCACTTAACACGCAGGGTTAACAGAGCGATGGATTTACACGCTCGACACAGCGCTTGGCACTTAGTAAGTGCTCACTTAATGTGGGCCTTTACTATCGCTTTTTAAAAATAATGTCAGTATTTCTCTCAGCAATATTTTTTCTCATATAGTTCCTCAAGCAAGGGAAACAAAAGAAAAAATAAACAAATGGGACTACATCAAACTAAAAAGTTTTGCATAGCAAAGAAAAAACCATCGACAAACAAAAAGACAACCTACCAAATGGAAGAAGAGATTCACCAACTATGTATCTGATAGGTGATTAATAACCAAAATTTATAAAGAACTCATGTAACTCTCAACACCAAAAAATATTCAATTTTAGAAATGTGCAGAGCACCTGGATAGACATATAAAAAGATGTCAACATCACAGGTCATCAGAGAGATGCAAATTAAAACCACAATAAGGTATCACCTCACACCTTTCAGAATGGCTATTGTCAAATCAACAAACAACAAGTGTTGGCGAGAACGTGGAGAAAAGGGAACCCTAGTGCACTGTTGGTGGGATTGTAGACTGGTACAACCTCTGTGGAAAGCAGTATGGAATTTCCTCAAAAAACTAAAAGTGGATCTGCCCTATAACCCAGCAATTCCACTTCTGAGAATACATCCAAAGAAACCCCAAACACCAATTTGAGAGAATATGTGCACCCCCATGTTCGTTGCAGCGTTACTTACAACGGTCAAGCTATGGAAGCAGCCCAAGTGCCCGCCAATAGACAAGTGGATACAAAAGCTGTGGTACATACATGCTAAGTTAAATACGTCAGAGAAAGGCAAATACCACACGAGTTCACCTTATGTGGAATCTGAAGAACAAACTAAATGAACAAGGAAAATTGAAGCAGACTCAGGGATACCATGAACATTTTGATGGTTACAGGAGGGGCGGGGGTGTTGAGGGATGGGTGAAAAAGGTGAAGAAAATGAGAAGTACAAATTGGCAGTTACAAAACAGTCGTGGGGATGTAGAGTACAGCACAGGGAATACAGTCAGTAATATTGTAATAAATATGTATGGTGCCAGGGGGTACTGGAAATATCGGGGGGACCACTTTGTCAAGTTTATGATTGTCTAACCACTATGGTATACATCTAAAACGAATACAAAGTAATACTTAATGTGAACTGTTATTGAAAAACAATTTTCTAATCTGTATTTTATATCAAAAGGAAAAGAAATAACTAAAAACAACGTAATTAAGCTACGTCTCTCCTGTGTTGTTTTAAATCCTCTGGTGGGTTGGCCAGAGGTTTTTTGTTCAGGTCAAATCCTGTTATCTACAGATCTGCCAAGTACAAACACAGGTCTCTCCTGGGGTCCACCCTGTGATCCAGCTGCTCGGCCGTGGAGAAGACCCCGGCCCCTCACGGTTACGATGCAGAACAGCACTCTTACCGCCACATCCTGAATAGTTAAGAGAATCCTCGCTTTGTCCATGCTGCTGGGAGGGGCGGGATGTCCATGCGCCTTCTGAAGGGAGAAGCGAAAGTCACAGGGTGTGCTGCTGCTGGGAGGTTTGGAGTCCTAGGGGTGAGCAAAGACAGCTGGATGTAGTAAGAGCACCTTCTGTCCCCACAGACATGCGGGGCCTCCGCGCCTCCCGTCTCCCTCCTCGGTAAGCGGTTCTCTGCGCCGGCTCCCACAGCTGACCGGATCAAACTCATCCTTGCCGAACCAGTACCACTGCAGAACACAGGCAGCAAGTGGACCAGGACTTGAACTTGGGCCACCAACTCCCCAAACAGTGCCCTCAGCTGAGTGAGGACAGTGAGGGAAGATGGCCATACACGCTGAGTAAAAAATGTGGGATTACCAAACAGTATGAATGATATAATCCCCTGTATGGGATTATAATCCCAAGGATGTGCAAATAGCAACAAAAAGTAAAGAAACGAAGGCACTCTCTCAAAGGTTATTTATGATGATCTGAAACAGAGGAGCCCAAGCAATGGGACTGCCCTAAAAATGACCCCTCATCTGTTCAGGTCCCACCCTCGAAATCAGTGAACACTGCAGGGCCTCGCTAAGGAGCTGTGGGGGCGCGAGGTGGGCGAGCTGCCTCGTGGGGGGTGCTCGGCCACACTGATGGCACCACTGCCTAAGCCCGCCGAGTGCCAACAGCAGGGTAAGCCATCACGGGCCACAACAGTCCACACGTAGGCCTGCTGGCGACACAGGGGTTGTGACAGGTCTGTAGGTTGTTGATGTGCCCCAGCTAACAACAACTTTGAAACACAGTGGAGGATGGAAAAACTCAGAAGAGGCATTCCAGATGTCAGGCAGTCTAGGCTTCCTATCACCCATCACACTCCCAGGGGCTGATAAGATGACTAATCTCGGCAAATACCACTCACTCATCAGGAAGGGGCCAAGACCAGAACACTCCAGATGACAATCTCCTCTTGGATATAATGGCATGTGCAGTTTTTAGTCTGGGTGGTCGCATACCTACCGATTCACAGTAATGATCTCCGGGGCAGTGAGATTATGAAAGGTCTTTTATTTTCTTTGTATCATTAGAATTTTTTATATTGATCATGCAGTATCAGGGGGAAAAGATATGTCAATAATATTAGAACAAAAATGTACGTTTTGTTTATTCCTGATGCTTAAGTGGAGCCAATGTCATTTAAACGGAGCCTTCTCACCCACTGCAACCCCCGGCCCGAGGAAAGCCAGCATGACGAAGACCGGGCGAAACTCTCTGGAAGAGGGGCCCTGCTGTCCCTGGAGCTGCTAAACTGAAAAACCAACCAACCAACCACCACAGCTTTCCCTCCGACTCAAAGTAGAATCCCTCATCCTTACCACAGCTCTCAAAGCCCTGCGTGGTCTGAGCCTTGGCTACCTGTCCAGCCTCACCTCCTCTTCCTCACCCTCCTCAACCGCTCAGCTCCGGCCACACTGGCCTCGGCCTAGGGGCCTCCACGCCTGCCGCTCCCTGCTCCTGCAGACTCCTCTCCCGGTGGCTCACCCCTTGGCTTCCTCCAGGCCTCCGCTCCCGTGAGACCCCATCAAGGCCTTCCCACATCGCCTGGCAGACCCTGCCCAGCTTCCTCCAGCCCCCTCCTCCTCTTTGTTTCCCTGATACGCCCACTGCCTCCTGGTGTGGTATGTACTTGTTCACTGTCTGCTTCATCGTCAGGGTGAAGACCGGTGCCTGGACCTGCGGTGAGGGCTGCAGATGTGGGAACACACACTGCCCAAGGGGGAGGCTGGGCCTCGGCTCGGTCATGAATGTCTGCAGGAACGTGGTTCCCAAATCTTCCGATTTCCCAAGAGAAGCCCTGACTTCAGACTTCGACATAAAATTTCCTGATTCTTAAATGTCAGCTAGTAATTCACATCTTCTGAAAGTACAATGCGAGTCAACAGGGTGCAGCCAGCAGAACGCGTCGGCAGCAGGCCAGTCTGCGACCTCCGGGCCACTGAGAAATTGAAGGTCACTGAGGATTTGGTTGCAGGTGAAGGGCTGGTGTATTTCAACAGTGAGGGTCAGATGGAAAGTATACACACAAACATGCCTCTCCTTCTGCTCCATTTCAGGTTGCACTTGCAAACACTGTGAGGTGGCTGAGTGTATTTAACCACGCACTTTTTTTTCTCTGCCTGTTTAGATTGCATCTCTTATGGCTTCTGCCTCTGCTGAGAACGGGCGCTGCCATTTTACTCTCACTTCGCAGGAAAATCACTCCATGGGGGAAACTGACTATGAAAGCTTATGGAGTGCCCCCTCAAGAAGAGGAGAAAAAGGAAGAAACACAGTCAAGCACACACAGCGGAGAAAATTCAGGGCTGGCGGAGCAGGGCACTGGCAATTCCAAGCACGCACACACAGGAATGCTAATGGGCTTAATAGCTTGTGAGGGACAGCCTGCCTGCCGAGTTCCAGGGAGCTTGGGAGCCTGCACAGGAAGGAATGCGTGCCGGTGTCGCAGGGGATAACAAATGGTCAAAGGAGAAGGAGAAACTGCCACGCCTCCTGCTTCAAGGGCACGTAGGCATTCTGTGCATGGGCTTCAGCGGGGACGGTAGCAGACTGAAAGTGGCCGTAAGCCAGCCTCCCAGACGAGGAGGAACTGATGGCCATTTGCACCGACTGATCCTGAGCATGGGGGTTGTTTGAATTATTCAGAAGCGAGTGAGTGCCTGTTGGTGCTGTGTTGCGTGTGTTGTATGGGAGGTAGATGTTAAAGGCAATGAAGTCCACAGTTGTGCTCACTGCAAAATCCTGTTTCAGGGGATGGGGAATGAAACCGGGTCATTGAGCCGTCCCATGGGAAAGGACTCTCCTTCCCCGGGAAGGAAGGAGTAAATGACAGAAGGTGCCCTGACAGCAGCTGTAGCACTGAGCGGAAGCCACTCCTACCTGCGGATGACCCCCAGAAGCATCCTTTGCGTTCACAGTCACGCTCTCCCACGGCTCAAAGTCTTCAGAGTAGTCCAGAGGAGGTTTGATGTGGAGCCGTGAGCCAGCTTCTGTTCTGATCTGCACAGATTTCTGTACACAGAAGTTCAGAGCGTTTCAGGCACGGTGGAACAAGTATCTTGATCCCTCTGGGGGCGAGCGCGCTCAGGGCTGACGGCGAGGTGTGCGCCTGTGCACAGCTGCGGCCCTGCGGCCCCGCGCTGGCCCAGCATCCTCCTGAGCAGGCCAGCCCAGACGGCCCGAGCCGCCTCTGCTCAAAAGTCTTCCCCAGTTCTAACTGCCCAACGTGAGCTCCGTGGAATTTTTTAGTAACTTTTTGGCCTGAAATAACTTACCCATAGAATTTTAGGAGCTGTTAAGCTTCTCTGACAGCTTTTTTATCAAGTGTTTAGGAGTTTTCTCCAAGACTTCTCAGGGCCTTTAATATGCCCCCTCCCCCACCTGCCACACACACACCTGTGGACATCCTAAAACAAAACAGAGCATGCGACATTCCTCACACTTTCTGGACCATGGAAAGTGTGCGTGGTGGTGCCTCTCTTCCACCTAGCATTCCTTGGACCATTCTTTGGGAAACCCACTCCTTGGCCTGGTGTGGCAGACTGCAGGCTGTCCCCCAGGGTCCGTTTCTCCTTCCTCTCCTGCACCTGGGGGAACCAAGGGAACACATTCTGGCCAATGAGGTGTGAGGGGAAGGGCTGTGTGCATCTTTGAGGTTGTGCCCTTAAAGGCAAGGGGACAGTGGCCCCTTGCCCAGGTGGAGCGTAGAGGTGGTGAGGAGCTGCCGAGGGCTATGAGAGGAAGCAACGTGTGGAAGTGGTGAAACAGCAAAGGAGTTGGTTCCTCTGTGACCGCTCAGAGCAGGAGGCCTGCAGACCACTGAACTGTCCTGCCAGAGAGACATGAACTTTTCGCCTTGTGCAGCCACTGCTGTTTGGGCCTCCCTGTTTTAGCGGCCAAGCTGAAACCTGAGTGATGCGCCTGGCATGCTAAGTTCTCTACAGCCAGGCCCCCATCTATCTTCCCTGTGTTGGCTCCTGCACATACAGTCACCGCCCTGACAACGGAGCCAAACAGAACTGCTTTCTGTATCCCAAGTGCACGCAGATTTTCAGCCCAGCATCTATTCCCCATCCTTCAGGGAGCATCTCCGTCGTTTTCCTTTGAGGCCCATCCCCTCCCTGCCCAGTCCACATGAGGCCCAAGGGCAGAATGTGACTAGGGCCTGGTCAGGCAGCCCCGCCACACGCCCTGGCCAGGGATCAGGGATGGGCATGGACCTAAGGTAGCCGATGAGTAGCCCTAGGGTTCCTGCTAGAGCTGTGGGGAGAAGGTGCTCCCTTCCAACAGGCGTGCTAAGCCAAAGGGGGGTGGGTGTACCAGGAGCTGCTGGAGACCACCCTGCCCCTAACACAGAGACAGAGAGCTGAGAGACTGGGGCCGAGTCCCGATGGATTTGTTTAGACCTCTGGCTCCAGCCATAACTGAAAGAAGACACTGCTGCCACTTTCTCCTTTTCGCTAAGCCAATGCAAATAGGATTTCTGTAATTTGTGACAGAATCCTGACCCTTGCCTGTGCCCCAACCCCCCACTTCTGCACCTTCGCTCATGTTGGTGTCCCAACCTTAATGCCACCCTCCCAAATCTTCTCCAAGTGCCAAACCCCGCCTACCCGCCTACACTGGGGAGGCGCTCTGACTACCCGGTAACATTCCACTGCCCTCCCCATCCTTACCAACACAACCCTGATTCGCTGAAACGGCCACGTGACCCTTTAAGATGACCACGTGCTGGAGGCCCCTGCAGCTCGGGGTGGCCGTGTGAGCCAGATGTGAGTGGCTGGAAGCCTGCGCGTGGACGCAGCTGCTGAGAAAGCCACTGTTCTCCTGCTAACCAGGACTCACTCGGTGACACAGGACTCTGCCCTTTAGCCTTCTACCCATCTTCCTAACGGAACGTGGAAGAGATGTTTGGCTGCAGACCAGCCATCTCATCAGAATAAGGAACACAGCCTCACCCTAAGGGTGGCCCCATGGAAAATTAGAAGGAGCTTGAGTCCCTGGCTGCCTCCAAATTTCTGTGAGAAATGTACAACTGTCTTCAAGCCCCAGGGACCAGGGTCCGTTACCTGCAGCTGAGCAGAAGCCTGGCTGCTAACGGCCCGTTAGGCGCTTGTCATCTGTGGCTATATCAGAGTTGCTCGTGTGTGGTGAAGGGCCCTTCTAAACGGCTCTAAACTCAGGCAGACCAATTTGACTCCTGGAACTCCGAGGCTTATTCCCTAGGCAACCTTGGGCAAGTCGTGTGACCTCCCCAGGCACCTCTTTTCACATCTACTAAGGCGGCACTAATGGCACCTTTGTCAGAGCTGCCGTGAGGATGACGCGCTCCCCCTCCCACCAAGCTCATGTTTCGTCCCCTGTGGACCCGAGAAACAAGTCACCTGTGTCACTCGGTAGTCAAGCAAATACACCATCACCCATCCCAGCGCTGGAGTCAGAGCAGGCTGTGCAGGACTTCGTGGCAGGGCCAGGTGCCAGCGAGGCTCCCAGGAAGCAACAGTGAAGGCGGTGCTCCCTCCCAGTGCACAAACCCAAGAGGGAGGGTCTCCTTAAATGCCGACCCTGGGCCTCACACTAGTACAGTGCTGGTACTGAGCAAAGAAAGAGGTCCACCAAGCCACGTGTCCTGAGTCTACTGCCCAGGTGAGGGACAGTGACTTAGACCGTGCATTTCCCCTCATACCCTGGCAGCGTTAGAACCACGCCCACGGTAGGACCCAGCTTCCCACAAGGTTGATGAACTTAGCCGTCGGCTTGACAAAGCAGAACATGAGGCCAAAGCCGCGGTGCCCTGTGGGACACTCGGCAGTTCGGACAGCACTCCCGTCCCGTCCATGTCCGCACTGCCCCTCAGCCCCGCCCACGCTCTCACGCCAGGTGCCCTTTCATTCCAGGCAACCAGGCAGCGCTCCACGTGCTTCGGGTGCGTTTGTCGGCCCTTCCGGTTAACCTCACAGTAACCCCAGGGAAACCAGAGCACGAGCCTACAAGCCACTTGCCTCAGGTCGCACAGCTAGGGGACCACGGAGGCTGGATTTGAACCCCAGCAGCACAGCTCCAGAGACCAGTGCTGAGCAAATGCTTCCTTTAAAAAGTAAATGTTTCAGGCTTTGCCAGCCATACAGTTTCTGTCACAAAACTCCACTGTCCCATTATAGCTTGAAAGCAGCCAGGGATGATGCCTAAACGAACGGGCACGGCTGTGAACGAACCATCAGTGAAGGGGCGGAAACCCGGACACATGGGTAATGCCCGAACAAGAAAAAGCACTATTTGCAAAAACAGGCTGTGGCCAGATTTGGCTCAGGAGCCGGTGTCTGCTGACCAACCCACGTTCTAAACCACCACACTGTACACTAGTGCTTCCTTATCCGCAGGGGATAAACCCCAGACCCCCGCGGACACCCCAAACTGCACACAGTCCCGACCCCTATGTGCATTATGCATTTTTCTGTACATATGTACCGGTGATGAAGTTTAACTCACAAATGAGGCACAGTAGGAGTTCTGCAACAATATCTAATGCTAAAGTAGACCGATTATAACAATGTCCTGTGATAAGAGCTGTGTGACTGTGGCACTACCAGGTCAAATAAGGGCCACCGGAACGCGAGCGCTGTGATGCCGCAGCCCTCGATCTGCCGGCCCAGACGGCTGTGGGGTGCCTGGCAGGCAGGCAGCGTGCACAGCACAGCGACCCTGGACAGCAGGACGGTCCCTGTCACGAGGAGGACGGCGCTGGGCAGGGTGGGCTGTCATCGCGCTGCTCCAAACAGCGTGGTATTTAAAGTGCGGGACTAGCTCATTTCTGGAATTCTACATTTACTATTTCAGACCACAGCTGACCGTGCAGGCACCAGAAGAATAAGTGGGCCCAGCCTGTGCTACTACGCAGGCCTTTGCGGGGAGCGGAGGAAAACTAAAGAGTTTCCTGAGAACGTCTAACACTCAGAAAAGGAACCAGGGACCGAGATATCGATCCCTCAAGGAAAAGGCCTCAGCAAGAGTACAAGGGCCTGGAAAAGGCAGGTAGGGAGCCACCCTGCCAGGGAACAGGGAGGTGGAAGAGGCACAGAAGCAAGTCGCCATAGGACATTTTCCTCCTCCAGAGAGCCCGTCGCTTGGCAGTGC
>PVKM010033663.1:0-15852 GCA_004027735.1 Carollia perspicillata
AGGCCCCCGGAGCCGGAGAGATGCCTTTTTGCATTTGCACCGTCACGCAGCGCCAGGGAGGGGACGGGCGTGTGTGCCCGTGAAGGCCTCGCTGCCAGCGGCAACTGGGAGGGGGGCGGCTGCTCGGCAGGCCCCTCCCCAAGGTGGGTGGTTGGGTGAACAAAATAGTTACAGTGTATCCACACGACACCATCGGAACTATAATCCTTGTCGGGAGCGCACTGACCGGGGAAGGTAGCAAGACCGGAAGGAGGGTGCCGAGCACACTGGCCTTCCGACGATGCCGGTCTGTGTCATCTCCAGGACAGAAGATGCTACATCGCTACTCCCAGGGGCCTCACTTGCCAGCCGGCCACCACACAGCACGGCAGCCTTTCGGCCGCCCACCCGAGTGGCGCTGGAAGCCCCTGGTCCCCTGGCAGATGCCCCCGTGGACGCCCCCGTCTCCCACAAGGCGAGCTGGCCCTCTTCTCAAGGCTGAAGCTGGAACCCCCGCAGCCTGAGACCCGAGGGCCCCTGCGAGCCCCGGCTGCCCAGGCAGACGGGTTAGACCCGCCGACTCCAGACCACAGCCCCAGGATTTCTGACTCGGGGGGAGGAGAGGCCTGCGGCTGTTGTAACAAGTTCTCCGGAAGGCCCGAAGGCCAGAGTCTAAACATCAAGGCTCCCCCCAGCACCTCCAGGCTCCAGGGGAGTCTCCTTCCTACTTCCCCCAGCTCCTGGGGGCTCCAGGGGTCCTCGGCTTGTGGCTGCATCGCCCCAATCCCTGCCTCCGTCTTCTGGCCTCTCCTCTGTGCCTGTGAATTCTCTTCTCTCTCACAGCGACACTTGTCACTGGATGGGGGGCCGCCTGGATAATCCAAGATGGCATCATCTTGAGACCCTCAGTTACACCTGCAAAGGCCCCTTCTCCGAACAAGGTCACGGTCACGCTGCCGGGTGGTTGTGTCTTTAGGGGCTACCGTCCAACCCACTGCAGTAGGTCTGGGAGGGGACCGACTGCTGGGCTCAGCAAGCGTCCCCCAGTTCCTGGACCACCGTGGTCGTCCTGTCCTACAGCTTTGCAGATCGGGAAACTGAGGCCCAGAGAAAGGAGGACCACCCCCTTTCTCTGCCCCGCCCCCACGACTCCCGCTGAGCCAGCCCGCACTCCCCGGGGGGTGGGGCGCAGCAGGCGCCTGCCCTGTGCGCTCAGCAGACCTGGGCCCCAGGCCCCGCCCAGCTCTCCGGGCAGACCCACCTCCGCGGTGTTCAGACTTGCGCTCGGGCGGTGCACACCAACGCACACCCACGTCCAACATTTCTGCAAATCAGAGGCGCGGAGGTGGGAAGGCTAGTGTCCTCTGTCTCGCTCAGAGACGAAGAGCGAGGTCCGTCCGGCACCGGCTCAGGGTCTGCATGTCCGCCCAAGGCTGCCGAGGCACTAAGCTGCATTCCTAGTGGACCCTCCGGGCACCGGGTCTGGCCCCCCACCCTCCCCGCGCCGGCAGGGAGACGCCCTACCTCCACAGGCCCCTCTTCCTGCTGGCACTGTTCCTCGTGGATATTTACCTGTCCCTGAAGGCTTACCTTAATCCCTGCTAAATCCCGCACACTGTGGCAGGAAAACAGCAAAGCCCAGCAAAGGCGAAGCGAGAAGCAGCCAGATCACAGCTGCTGCCTTCTCAAAGCCCAGGGCAGCTCACCCTTTGGTCTCAGGGTCCAGAGACAGGGCAGCCGGAGTGGACCACAGGCCACAGACTGGTGGGCGGAGCTCCTGGGAGGAGGTGGGAGGACAGAACGCAGTAGGGTGGGGCTGGGCCCAGGGCTGGAGCCTGGGAGTCACGGTGGCCTTCCCTGCCCCTGGGTCCCTCAGTCACGCTGGGGCCTCAGCTTCTCCCACAGGGAAGCGGGGTGCCAGCACCGACCACTGAGGGGCCTCGGGGACTGAGCAGAGGGCGCTGCACAGGGCCCTCCGCAGAGCACGTCCCCGCTCCTGGAGTCCCGAAGGACCCGCACCGCCCAGGCCAGCAGAGGCCCGAGGATGCCCGGCACCTGGTTCCCCAAACCTCTGCAGGTGGCATTACGCTAAGGTGGGAGACGATGGGTCCTGGACTATCCCGGTGGGCCCAGTGTCACCATGGGGCCCTTGCATGTGAGCAGAAGGGAGAGTCAGGGACAGAGACAGGGAGCCGCGCTCGCTCTGCCGATGGAAGGAGGGGCTGCCAGCCCAGGAGCGCAGGCGTCTCTGGACGCAGCCACCGGCCAGGAAATGACTTCTCCCTGGAGCCGCCAGGAGGGACGGCCCTGATGGCACCTTGATTTTCACCCAGGGGGACCCTGTCCCACGTCCCATGTCCACAACAGCAAGAGATCGGTGGTGTCCATTAAGCCTCTACGTCTGTGGTCACTTGCACTGCGCTCAGGGGCGAACACAATCCATAATCGAGCAACTTCCTCCCTGGGAAAGGCGGCGTGGGTATTCACTCGGCCCTCGAGTGGGGCTGGGTGGGTGTCCTGCGCCCCCGGGGGGGTTGGAATGCACTTCAGCGTTCAGTGAAGGTGCACATAGCACAGGGGAGTCCTCAAGAATGCCAGCTTAACCCTGATGGAGGCTGAAAGGGAACAACCTTCGGTGCCATGCGCTGGTCCAGGATGAGGAGGTTAGGTTTGTTCTGCTCTTTTTTTTGTTTGAAGGGGGGTGGGGAGGGAGCCAGCCTGAAACAGTACCGGAGGCCACCAGAAGAGGGCAGCCTAGAGCCCAGGCCAAAAGTCACCCAAATTCTGAGCCTTTTGACAAAAGCAAATGATTTAACAGCCCAGCTTCCAACACACCAGGGTGCCCCCCGCCCCTTGGAGGATTACGAGAACAAGCAAGTGCCACGAGGTGTTACAAGAACACACAGGAGAACTTCTTCACCCTCGACAGAACCAAACCCTCTCAGCTCGTGGCACTTTTAGAGTGGAACTCACTGGAAGTAAGAGTCACCCCTTTGAAAAGTCAGAGAAGGTACACTCTTTGAAAAGACAGATGCTCGCTTGCTCACTCGCTCTCGGGTTGGGATGAGTTCCGGAATCTATTTTAGAAAAAGAAAGGAAAAGAGAGAGAGAGAGAGAGACCTAGAAACCTAGGTCAGAGGTCCCTGCAAACAAACACCCGAGACCCCAAACCCAGGCAGCAAGGACCACCTGCAGACAGAGGGTGATCTTGCACACATGCCCCCTCTGCCCCCCAAACACGCGCGGGGGCCCCGGCCCATGGGGGCCTCCCTCAGACCAGAGCCCTAAGCCTTTCTCACTCACGACCCTTAACCAGGGGTCTCGCTCACGTCCCCAGCGCTTCAGCCGCAATGTGAGAAATTTGTGACGACGGTCCTGTGCCTATGCCCAGCACAGCTCCCATGTGCCCTGGGCTTCCGGAACCGTCTGGGCTGCTGGGTGGGGCTTCTCTCTGCTGTCCGCCCGGCGCAGGCAGAGTCTGAGAAGGCAGCTCCAGGACCGTCAGTGTGTCACGTCCACGGAACTGAGAACTCCCGCTGACATCGAGGAGTCTGGCTCTTCTAACCCCAGGGCCAGGGCTGCAAAGGCAAGGTGGCCCCGAGTCCGGAGCCACGTCAGACGGGCCCACGCATGGCGGTGACGGCCGTGCGGTCCCTCCCGACGATCCCTGGGGTCCCTCTCTGTGGCTGACGTCTGGGCTGAGAAACCACCATCCAGCACGTCCAAAGGCTGATCGCTGCTGAATTCACAATGGTGGGGGGTGGGGGTAGGGGCCCCGCACATGGGAGGGGGCCTGTCTGTGAGCGAGGTCGGGGCTCTCCAACCGTCCTCACCCTCACTGCGTGGGAGGCAGGAGATGGGGAGCCCGGGGTTGCACAAAGGCAGAAACGGAGCACAGGAGCCCCACACCCGGGGGTTGAACTTCCACCTCACCAATGGTCAGCCTCTGGCCCCACCAATGCGAGCGACGCTGCCTCCCTGGAAAGGCCTTCGTGGGGGTGACGGGAGACGCGTGGGCCCAGGGCCGGCGCACAGGCTGGCCGGGACTCCATGTCACTGTGTTACAATCACTCACGGTCTCACACCCCCTCGCCCGACGATGCCATTACAATGCCTAGCCCCGCAACGCAAAAGTCTTCCTTCTTCTCTTAAAAAAACGTACTTATTATGCTCGGACCTTTGAAAAAGTATGCCATTGGATGTTTAGTAAAAATCTAGCCTGGTTTTCGGGACGCAAACATTTCACAAACCGTCTCGCCTCCAGCCTCTAAGACTTCACTACGTTTATCAGAAAGGTAGCCTCGGGTCTAGGGGCTCCCGAGCCTTGAGGTTCGGAAAGTTTCGACTATAGTAAAACGGCTCCGAGGGGTGGGACTTCATTCCCAGCTGCCGTTCCTTCTACAATGGGCCGATCATTCCGAACTTACATACACCCTTGCAAGGACATTCGGTTCCTTAAGCTTAGCGCTCTACTCTGCCTTCGGAAAACTGGACAAAAAGGTAACCCCCCCCCGCCCCCCTACGGTAAGGACGAGTCCACCAGAACACACCCGGTATTAATTATAACAACAAGCAGGACAGCGTATATACGCCGTTTTCACTTCAGGGGCCGGTCGGGAAGCGGTAACCACTCCGTCGCAGCCCCTTCTCCATCAGCGCGATGCAGCTGCGGCCGCAGGTCGGCGCCACTCGGTGCCTGACGAGGTTACCGGCCCGGATCACAGACACAGAAGGTCAGGGGCCACGCTCGGGCCAGCGCCCCCGCCGCTCCGAGCCGCAGGGAGGCGTCAGGAGAAGATTCTGCAGCATCCGAGGGCGGCCCTCGAGAAGAGGCGGGCGTGCTCTTCACCAACTTACACACCGCGCTTTCGGGGGCTGCACGCGCGCGATCCGAGGTGGAGCGCCATCGCCACGCCCACTTACGAAAGGTGGCGCCCCCTTTCTGCTCAGGGTGCTGCGCGGTCCAAGGCCTTCAGAGGCTGTTGTGGGCCCGCAGAATATTAGCGCGCAAACCACCCAGCACCACTGAAGCTCAGAAAGCATTTCTGCACTGAAGAAAGTGTTTAGAGCGCATGCAACGAGGCCACGCCGGTTCTTCGTCCTCGTCTTCCCGTGTGGGACCTGGCGGGGGCTCCTCCAGGCCGCGTTGCCGTCACCCGCCCGTTCCTCTGCCCCACTGTCCACCCCTCCCGTCCACTTCCACTGTCCGCAGGAGCGGACGCGCCCCCTTCACCACTCCGTTGACGTTCTGCGGCTTCCGCAAGGGGCGCCGCCTCTGTCCACGGGAATGCTCCTCGCCTTCCTCCCCTCGGGTCTCAGGAGGGGCTTGTCCTCCTCAGGAGCGACCCGCTGGCTCTGGCTGCGCCCAGCTCGCCCTGCCGCCTCCTCCACCCTTGCCTCCCGTGTGATTCCCACCGTGATTTTTCCCACACCTGCTTCTGCCTTCCAGCCGCCCGGCCTTTCAGGTTCACTGCCAGACGAGCCTGTGCTGTCCAGGGACGTCCTCTTCTCTTCCTGGTGTCCCTTCCTGGTTGGCGTCTCGTCGTTCGGTGTCTCGTTTTCCCCAGTGACCCACGAAGGACTGGGCCCGTCGTCTGAGGACCTGCCTTGCAGCTGCGGTGGCCGTGGACCGAATGCCCGGCGGCAGGCTCTCGCTAAGGAGCTCACCGACGAGGCAGTGGCTTTCTCCGGAAACGGGTGTGGCTGTCCCCTTCGCTGCAAAGCCGTCCCCACAATCAGCTGCGCCTTCAGCGGGCTGAACGCTCCCGTAAGGCAGCCTTCCTCCCCGGGCAGCGGTGTCTGGCCACTTCCTTCTGCCAAAGCAGCTTCTGCACGACTTTTCTGTATTGTGTAAGTGAGGTGTGTGTGTGTGTGTGTGGGGGGGGTATGGTGGGCCTTCGTAGACTCGTCCCACTCTGTCTTTTCTGCTTCGTATGCGTTTAAATCTTCGTGTTTTCCTTCATCGGTGAGACTGTGCCTCCTGCCGCTGATCGGCTTGCCCGTCTCCCACCACTTCGGGTCAGGGCTGGAAGCCTTTACTCGTCCCCGACCTTCCCGCCACGCCTCCCGCAGGGCATCAGCGGCTAGGCTGGTGGCTTTGTGGGTCTTGGAATCGTGATACCAGAGGACGCCGTGACTGGCCGCTGGGGCCTGGGAACCTTCCAAAGTGGTCTAAATGGTAAAGCAGAATGGCAGGGCCGCTGCCCGCGGGAACCTTCGGGCGTATGTAAGAGAGATGCTTAACCAGATAACGTGAGCCGCCCGAGGAGGCAGGGTGTGGCCCGACGGTCACCAGACGGTCCTAAACTGGCTGGGGGGTGGGACAGGGAAGGCTTCTCGGCGGAAGTCTCACGGCACGGATATATCAGAGATGGAGTCCGTCCTCCTGCAGTGTGTGGACTCCCCGAGCCCACTCCCCTCCGGCAACGTCCAGGCCCCACCCGCTCCTGTGACCAGCAGGTAAGATTTCTGCTCACCTGTCACCCTCTTCTGCAGGAGCCTGCGGAGAGAGGACACATACATCCTGTGTTCCCACGATGCCACCTGGCCGGCCCCATCCCTGCGGGGGAGTCGCCGTGAAGCTGGTCTGGGTTTCCCCCGAGCTCTGCCCTCCGGAGAGAGTGCGAGGCAGGCCGCCAGCCCAGCTGCAGCCTCCGGCGGGCTGAGGGTTAGTTATTAACAGGGCAGGGAACCGGACACCGGCCCACAGCCGGCCCACTGCCGCCCCACGACGCTGGCCTAGAGAACGTGCTGTTTGGGCCTCAGGAAAACGGCTTAGACATCCCGTTTCAGACACGGCCATGTCCCAGTGACGGTGGCCATCAGTGGGTCCTTATGCAAACAAAGCTACCCCATAAGTGTACGGGTGACTGTATTCAAAGGTGCTCTGGCAAAAGCAGAGACTCAGAGGGGACACAGGGACGCTGCGAATCAGCGACACCGACACCTCGCGTTGTCATACGGGGGCAGGTTCGTGATAGATACCATCGAATTTGCAACCCTGTTGGGGAAAACTATTTTAAGCCCAATTAGCATGAAATTTGGAGAATGCAAATGCTTTTCATTAAGACATAAAACAAAATGCCACGACATTTCTCCCCTCCATTCATCATAAACAAGCTAATTATGGAGCAGCGAGCTGCCCTCTGGAATCTGGGTGTCTCTGGGGCTGCTGGGAGGCTGACCGGGCCAAGGGGGGCCCACGGAGCGGCCGTTCTGCAGACGAGGGGCTGATCCTTAAACGCGGCTCGGAGCTGCTCGGCTCGCCGCCGAAGGCTCAGCCTCCCCACTGGAGCATCTCGGGTGTAAGTAGTCACCGCCTCTCTGACTCGGTCCCTGCCGCGGTGCCACAAATATCACACCTCGTAGTCATGTTTGGCCATACACACATCTCTACTGCGATCTGGTAGTTGGCAAAGTGTTCTGCATAAACAGAGAAATTTTTATCTGCCCTGGTCAGAGCGCAGGTCAGCTTTCACCTCCGTACCTGTGACATTGCTGCTGAGATCACCAGGTCTCTCTGTCCCCGGGGTTCTTCACCTTGAGAAGAGCCTCGGGAAGAGAACAGGGAGGGGCCGTCGCGTGAGGGGCTGGAGAAGCAGTGGGACTCCAGCCCCCCAGGGGAGGGCGCTGCGGGCTCCTGATTCCCGGTGCCCGGGCCGCACCCTGCAGCTCCCTTCTCAGCCGGGGCTGGGCTGGGCCTCGTCTCGGGTACGAGCAGGTGCTTAGTACACGAGGCTCACGTCCACAAATCCCAGAAGCCGGTCCAAGTTCACCCATAATGACGGGCTCTTCGACACCCACAGGGTGGACAACCATCGGGACACGTGGGACAGGCCGGCAGGCAGCCAGCGGTCAAAGCTCCCCTGCCCCGCCGGCCCAGAGCTGCGGCCACCAGACCAGCGACGAGATGCTTGTTTGCAATCTCCCTTTTCATTGTGAAAAGGGCAAGGCCCTGCCGGCCGCTTCTGCAGTGGGCGGCACCTGCCGTAACTGAAAGAGAGGCGGTCTTTCTGGAATCCCGCGGTAACACGGACGCGCCAACATCTTTTCCTGGTTAGCTCCATACCTGGGGAGGTTCCAGGGCACCGGCTCCCGGACGTGCAGAGGGGGGCAGCACCTCCACCCTGAGCAAGGGAGGGGCGTCCAGGCCTCCCCAGCAGGCGCTCGGGGGAGGGAGCCGTAACCCACGGTCCTGCCTGCTGTTCGCCTCTGTAAGGCTCAAGCCACACGACGTCGGGGCGATCCCACTCCAACCACACTCGCCTCCTCACAAGCACGCCCATCCCCTCCAGGCCAGAGGTGTGCCCTTCCTGGTGTGTGTTGTCTGTCTGCCTGTCTGTCTGGTCATCAGCGCAAGAGTCCAGAGCACCACCCCCTGGCTTCAGCAGTCGACTCGGATGACAACAAACATGAAGAGCTGGATTCAGGGCAGAATAAAAATCCCGACTCAGGTAACGGGAACCAGGGAGCCGGGGCGACCTGAACACGCACCTGCTCAGGCAGGCGGACCTGTCAGTGCCCCGTGGGGGGCAGTGTGTGTGGGAACCCTGCGCCCCCTGCAGCACAGACCGGGGAGGCGGGCAGCGGCCTGGGGACCAGTTGGTCCTGAGCAGTGACGTTCAGCGGCTTTATCTCAAGTTTGCCCCCTCCACCCCTTTGGAATCAGCCGAATTTCCCGTTCTGGGAGACCGAGGGAAGGAGGGAAGGCGCACAGCCCAGGGGCAGCCCCAGGGAAGGGAGAGCTGAGCCATCGCCCCTCCACGCAAACGCGAAGTTGAATGGGTTTGTCCGGAAAGGCGAACAGGTCCCTGGGCCCAGTGACCCGCTGTCCTCTTGAGTCCTGGCGCCGCCTGCCCGCCCCCTCCCGGCGAGGACGGAGCCGTCCCCTGAAGGCTCCCTCCTGGGTGTTTCCGCGTCGGCGGCGGGACAGTCGGGAGACGAGTGCTGTGTGCCCTCGAACAGCACGTCCGTGGGCTTATTTCCCCCGTTCCCACAACATCGTCTGCTTCACCGTGCATTTCAAGCGAGGGTAATTAAAGAATCCGGAATTTCACACAGAAAAACACTTAGTCAGACAGTCTCCCTCAGCGCATCGCTGGGGTGATGACCGGATCCCGTGAGTGGCCCGGAGACCAGTTCCCCTCGCGCAGGGCGAGGCTGCTGCATTCAGCTGTGACGCCGCGGCCCTGGGCCGCACCTCATGGCCCCTGCGCAGAGCGGGGCTCGGGTGGGCCTCGCCTTGCCCTTCCCCGCCAAAATGTTCCCCCATCCAGGGCAAGGAGAGGGATTCCTCCCTGCCTACGCCCACCCTACCTTTGAGGAGCTTCTCTCCTTCCAGAATATTCTGGGAGACTAATGCCGTGTAATCTTCTTCAGAGAATCCGGCCTTGCAGGTCTCCCCGGTGGTAAGATCCCCACCGTGGGCCTGAGACGGGAAAGAGAGGTTAGAACAAACGGTCAGTTCACAGCAATCCGATCTGACGGCCTACCGGGGGCCAGCTGTGCACGAGTCTCAGCCACAACAGGCCGGGACGCACCCCAGAGTCCACCAGACTTGAGCAGAGTGGGCTGGGGGACCGCGCTGGGGGGAGGGAGGCCAGCGCCTGTCTGGGCCGAACTGGCACAGGGAGGGATGGAAGCGCGAGGAGTGTCCAGGAGGCGGCAGGCCGGCCGGAGAGCCAGGAGTTAGCCAGTGCCAGCAGAGAGGAGGGCAGGCCAGGGAGGGGCCGTGTCCAGCCACTTCACCCTTCTGCAGCAATCCCTGCCCCCCACTGTGGGTGATGGGGGCTGAAAGACTTGTCCCCTCCCTGCAGCCCACCAGGGAGGGGAGTGGCTGGGGAACAGGCGGGGGTTCTCCAGTTCTTGGCTCAGAGGGGCCTGCCCGGAGGCCGGGGTCAGGAGGTGGGGTGGGGGCCTTCCCCCCAGTGCTCTCCGCCCTGCCCCTACTTCCTCGGCTACCGATCCACCTGCCGAGCCGCTTCTCTACCAGGAGAGAGAGCTCCCCTAACTGACAGGAAAGGGTGGGAGTCTGGTCCTCTTCCCAGGGCCCCGGCTCTCCCGCCCTGCCCGGAGAGAGGTGGTCTGGCGCCCCGCGCAGGCAGGCGGCACAGCGGCCGCAGGAAGGCCCCTCCGAGGCGGGGGAGTGGGAGTTACGGGTCTTCCGAGGGGCTGGGGAGGGAGGGAGAAACAGCCGCAGGGAAGCCACTCCGTCACCGCCAGCCTGGCCAGGGCGGGTAGCAGGGGCGAAGCCTGCACCCCACAGCCGCGCCTTCGCGGGCCGCCCTGCAGGACGCACCTCCGCGCCCAAGCTCCCTCCGCCGGCCCCCGGGACCCGCCTCGGGCCCCCGAGGCTGCCCCAGCCTCAGCTCTCAGCACCCACCGCTGGCGCGGACGCAGGTGCCCCCCACCCAGAAGCACCAAGGAGGGCGAGGGCGAGGGGCCGGGCCGCTCTGTGGAAAAGCTGGGCGCAGCGGCTGGGTCCTGGGACACGAAGCACCGTGGAGCCGGGAGCCGAGGACGCGCACTCGCCCAGGAAAGTTTGGAGTCGCCCCCGGCGAGTGCCGAGTGCACCCCGGGCCCGCAGCCTCGGAGCGGCCTGCCCACCGGCCCCGGTTTATTTCCGAGGTTACACTGCGCGGCCCAGGAGGAGCAGCGAGGCCGAACGGCCACGAGAGGGGGTTCCTGCAACTCCCTCGGCCCCTCCGCCTCCCACAGGGGCGCCCTGGGCGCAGCCCGCACGCCGCCCCCCCACCCCGGCCCTGCCCACAGCAAGCGCAGAGCAGGACTGGGGATCCGGGCGCGGGCTCCCAGGGAAGGAGGCGAACGCCAGGACCGCGCTCCGCGGACACCTCGCTCTGCGGCCGCCTGGAGCCTGGCTCCGCGGCCCCACTCCGAGCCGCGAGGGCCCCTACAGGGTACCCCGCACCGCGGGGACTGGGCGGCGAGGGTGTCCCGCGGTCCACAACGCCGCCCACCCCCAGGGACGGTCCCTGCCGGCACCAAGAAAACCTAGGCGGGGTCGCGCCGCGAGCCCCCAACCCCTGGCTGGGGTGGCCAGAGCGGGTGCCCCCAGCAGTCAGACCCCCTGCCCGCTGTCACCAGGTACCCGCGCCCGCAGCCCCGGTCCGGCTGTGCCCTACAACTCCTGAGGCACGCGGCTCCCGGGCGATGGAGGGCGAGCCGAGTCCGCCAGCGGGCGAGCGGAGCTCCGGGCAGCGGCCGCGGACCTGGAGCGGCCGAGGGACGCTCCACGGGTCTTCTTCGGGCAGAGCTCCCTCGGTCTCTTACCCACCCGGCCAGCCGCCCACACTCCCGCCCAGCTCAGCACTGCCGCTGCGCGCTGTTCCGGCGGCTCCACGCTCCTGCCAACCGCAGGCGGCTTCGCGGGGCGCCGGAGCCGGCTGGATGCAGCGGTGCGCGCGGCGAGGGCCGGGGAAGCCCGGGAGAGCTTCTCCGGTCGTGTGCGCGCCCCGCCGGCTCCGGGGACGGCCCTGCGCTGCTCCGGCTTCCGAGCAGCCAGGGCGGGAGGCGGCAACTTACCCGAAGAGCGCCGGAGAGCGAAAGCAGCACCAGGAGGACGCCGGAGCCCGCGGTCATCTTCCCCGCCGCGCCGCGCCCCGGCGCCCGCCCTCCCGGAGCCCGGAGCCCGCTCCTCGCCGCCGCCGCCGCGATCGCGCCGCTCCACGGGCCCCGCACCTCCAGCCCCGCGGCGGCGCGCTCCTCCGGGCCGGTGCGTCCGCCGGCCTCCCAGCCGCCCGCGCCTCTGTTCCGCGCGCTCCGAACCGCAGGTGAAGCCGCGCGGTCGCCCCGCGGAGGCCCCGCCCGCCGCCCGGCCCCTGCGCTCGCCGGCCTGACGCGGGCCTTAAAGGCGCCGCGCCCCCTGCGCCGCGCCCGCACCCCGCCTCTCCGCCCGCACCGCGCGGCCGCGCGAGGGCAGGGCGTCTGGAGCCGGAGCCCGTGTGGGTCGAAGGGGCCTCGGACGCTCGGTTTACAAGGAAAAGTGTGTGTGTTGGCGGGGCGGGGCGGGGGGGACGAGGGTGAGGGGCACAGGGGCTGAAGACGGACGGAGACGCGGGGGTTCTCGCCCCCACTCTCTGGCACCCCTTCGGGACGGGGAGCCCCCGCCGCCGCCGTCTAACTTCCCGCCGGGCGGGCGCCCTGGCGGGAGCGGACCCTCCGCTGTGACCTTTGTCTTTCAGGGGGTCTCCCTGACTCCACCGTCGCAGGCCGCCCTCCGGGCCAGGCGCCCGCGTTTAGCCCTCGAGAGGACCCGGGCTGCGTGTCAGTCCCCGGGGCCGTGCAGACCCTCCAACGCCCTGGAAGGCGCCCAGCCCGGGTTCTGGCTGGCCGGCCTCACGGACTGGGGAAGGCAGGGGTGCTGTTGGCGCCTCGGCAGGCACTGGGAGGCCTGAGAGGGAAGGGGGGACTCCGGGCAGGCTGGACGACTGGCCCGGGGGCTCTTCCCCAGGGACTCTGAACGGGGGACCCTTCTTTAAGGGATCGCCAAGGTAGTGAGGGGTGTCTCTGGACCGTCCTTCCCGCCTGGAGACGCACAGCAGAGGGGCTCTGTGTGCTCCCATGTTCCGGAGCTGCGTCGTCTCGGTCTGGGGAGCTCTGTGTCCAGAATCTGTGTGCTGTGGTCGCTCGGCCCTCTGCAAAGGAGGGGGAGGCGGATGGAGAGGAACCTTGGCTCCAAGGTCACCGTTGAGCTCCAAGGTCACTGGAGTGAACTGGCCGCTCCCAGGGTGCCCCCCAGACAAGCTGCAGACAGAACAGCATCTGGTCCCCCACCCCCACAACCCACACAGCGGGGCAGGACGGCCTGCTGGTCAGTGCGGCGGGCTGGCCTTCTGGAATCAGATTGCCGTAACTCCAGAGGGGCGGGGTGAGAGCCCCGGGCCCAAGAGGAGGGTGTGACGGTAGTTTCTCACCCTGTGACGCGTGTGACAAGTAAACAGAACACTGAGCCTGCCTCTCGTGACCCCGGATCTGCTGTGTTCCCCTCCTGAAGGTGGGAAAAGACACACGTTCCCTATTATTTCCAGGGCTGAATGTTCCGGGATGCTCTGTTTGGACTCACGCAGAGGTCGCCAGTGCCCAGGGAGGTTTCGTGGGAGAATCCATCGGAAACCCCACTGAGGGGTCGTCCGCTCTGAGCCACGTGCTCACGGCTCTAGAAGACCCCCTCTGCTTGCCCTGTCGTTCTCGGGGGGCTTTGCCACCCACTGAGGGGAGAGCTCACCCAGGCTCCCAAGGGCTCCCTGAGCGCCCACCGCTGGGGCCTGCCTCTCTCTGGCGTCACAAAGTCCGAGCAGCATGGAGACCGTGTTTGCAGCAGACCTGTCCCCGGAGCCCGGCACTGGCTGTACTGGGCTCCGCCCAACAGTCCGGTGCCAATTTGAAAAACAAGAAGAAATCAGTGTTGGGCGGGGCCCCGAGGCCCGGACACCAGATGAAACACACCCACGCTTCTCCCACCACCGCGGTCTCGGACCCGTCGGTGCACTGAGGGTGCCGTGACCACCTCCCGCCCGATCCGGCGTCGGGTCAGTCCACATGCAGGCGTTGGCATCCACCTGGAGTCTCGGACGCTGTAGGTGGGCGGCACGGTCATCATCCCTGCCACGCACGCCGGGGCAGAGGGAGGCCTCGAGGTGCTGCAGGCCCGGGGCCCTGGCGTGGGTCGTTTCCCAGCCGCCTTCGGTGGGTCGAGCCGGCTGACACAGCGCAGCCCGGGGAGCTGGTGCCGGCAGGAACACGAGCCAGAGCGCTGCAGTGGCGGAGGGGAGCCCGGCAGAGAGCATCCGTTTATCAGCCTTGCCTGGCGGCTGAGGTGGCGAGGATGCATTCTGGAGGGGGGGGGAGTGCGATCTCAAACCCTGGCGGCGGGTTTGGAAGGCTGCTTTGCAGCCTGGCCCCTCCAAGGGTCCCCCCAGACCAGCAGCACGCACACCCCCCTGGAGCTTGCTAAAAACGCAGAACTGACCACAGGCCACGCCCCAGGCTCCGCTCTGGAAACCCAAGCGCCGACCAGCTCCCCCGCTCTCCACCTCTGTCCTGGGGCGATGGGCTTCAGGCTCCTGGAGAGGCCCCTGCAAGATCAGACGCCCGAGGCCTGCGGGCCCGGAGCTGCGGGGCACCAGCCTGGGACCCGGGTGGGTGTTCACGCACGCTAGTGTCCAGGAACCATGGGCCCATCCCACGTTCGGGGGCAGCTCCTGGGCCCCACGGTGGACCCGCTGACTCTGGATGTCCTGGGTGGAGCTGGGCAGGAGAGAGACACTGAGCCGCCCCAGCACCTGGAGGAGGAGCCGCTGCTCACCCACCTGCTGGTGCGGAGCCCCAGGGACAAGCCTGCTTTTGTTTCCAGGAGATGAGGACGATGCCGGTGGGAGGGCAGCTGGAGGGACCACGGGCCCTGGGTCCCCTGGGGCCTGTTGGCCGAGCCCGGACCACGGACGCTCGCCAGGCCGGCGGGACTGCTCTCCTCCCGCGGGTTGAGGTGCGTCTGGGAAGGGGGTCCAACTGTGGAAGCAAATCGGAGGCTTCCACGGGGCCACGCTTCCCTGTCTTTTCCTCGGGTGTTAATTTGTTTTTTCCCCATTTTGCATTATTTTTGTAGACACTTCACTGTTACATAAAAAGCTGTTTTGTAAAGAAAACAGGGAGATGTAGCAGAAGGTGTGTTTTCTGGAAGAAAACAACCTTTGTGGGCAGACGATGACACTGAAGGCACCGAGGACACGGGACTGAGAAGCGCAGTCTTAGGGGGAAATGCACGAGACAGACAGGCAGGCCGAGAGGACAGACGGATGGACAGGCAGCGAACACAGCCCTCTGCCTCCGAGGCCCGCGGTGCGCAGCGTGAAGGGAGCTGATCTCTGTGCTGAGCTCGCCTGCCCCTGTTCACGGAGGCGGGCAGAGGGGCGGCCTCGGGGCCAGAGGAGGAGGTGGCTCGGCAGGAACAAGCCGAGGACGGGGCTCTGGAGGCGGCAGAGGTGGCGGTGGGGGAGGACCACAAGACGCGTGTCTGAGGAGAGGAAGCCAATTAAACTGTCATGTGGATAATATTAGATTTAAAGGGAGGAAGTGGGGGGGGGTGATGCTGGAAGTACGAGTATATCGAGGGTGGCAATAAAGCTCGAGAGAGACCGAGAAGACGGGGAGGAAGTAGAAAACGGACTCCACGAGTTCGGGTCTCTGGGGGAGCAGGAGGCTCCCGGTCGGCTTCCGCCGCTGTCCCGGGCAGGCGGCGTCCGCCGGCAGCACCCCTGCTCGGGTCCTTTCGGGTCCCATTGAACCTGGTTTGTTGTTGAACTCGGGGTCTGCTGCGGATCACCTGCCCCAGAGCACGGGGCCCCGTGCAGAGGAGGGGGCAGGGTGCCCCGTGGCTGTGACGGGTCTCTGACGCCCTGAAGACCCGACCTCGGCAGGCTGCCAGGTGGGGCAGCCCGAGACACAGGTCCTGTCCTCAAGAAGCCCGCCCTCGATGTGCCCGCCCCAGCCGCTGGGCCTCCCGACAGCCCAGGGTCCCTCCCTGGCGGGGGGACATCTCAGCTCTATGGCTCTAATGCAGGCTATGGTTTCTTCTGGGGTCTCCCCCACACCAAGGAAGAAGAGTGGGAACCGGGGGGCTAAGCTGGAGCCCAGACTCCACGAATGCCTCGCAGGACCCCAGGCCCCCGCCTCCCGAACCAGAAAGGTGAGGAAGGCCCGTCTGAGCCGTCTCCCGCGTCTTTGCCAGGCACCCGCAGGCCATGTGCACCAATGAGGACAAGACAGCAGGGGCCGGCTCCCAGAGAGTTGTGCCTGGCCAGGCCCGCTTCCCGGGTCCCTGCTGGGTCCCCCGAATGCACTGATTCATCTGGGTGC
>PVKM010033664.1:0-15892 GCA_004027735.1 Carollia perspicillata
ATTTACTTCTGTCAAAGCTTTACCTGGCTATGTGTGCAGAATGGATTGTAGGGAGGCCATGGAGGGAGCTGAGAGGCTAGTGGGGACTGTTGAAGGGGTCCAGGTGACAGATGTTTTGGATGAGGTAGTAGTGATAAAGCTGAGAAGTGAATAAGGTCAATATGATTTGGAGGTCTAGCTGACAGGTCTTGCTGTTCCATTTGACTTGAGGAAGAGGGTGTGGGGGGCAGGAATTGAGGCTGAGTTGACTCCTAAATGGTGGGGTCTGATCAGCTAAGTAGATGGTAGGACCAGTGAGGATTCATTCAGAGGTTACAAAAATTGTTTCTTTCTCTTCATTGTCTTCTATTTGCCCTTCAGGTATGAGGTTATCAACATCAACCTGAAAAATAAGCCTGAGTGGTTCTTTAAGAAGCATCCCTTTGGTCTGGTGCCAGTTCTGGAGAACAGTCAGGGTCAACTGATCTATGAGTCTGCCATCACCTGTGAGTACCTGGATGAAGTGTATCCAGGGAAGAAGCTGTTGCCAGAGGACCCCTATGAGAAAGCACGCCAAAAGATGGTCTTTGAGTTATTTTCTAAGGTGTGTGTATAAGAAATGTCGGTTCCTATTTGAAAAACGTTTTTTTAAAGCTATATCAGTGATCATTTATGGTTCGTTAATCTGGGAAAGGAAAACGAAACAGGAGTATACTCATTTGCCCTGACGTGTCCTACAAGCCCTTTATTGGTTCCTGAGTTATCCCTCTTCACTCTTCTCCTGACGTGCTGTATTCCAGCCATACCGAATGTTTTCAGTTTTCCCAAACTCACCACCTTATCGACTCTTGCTGGCAGACTCCTCCCCTTCTCACTTCGCCTGGTTCTCTCCAAATCCTCTTTCATGTATCTGCTCCGACACTGCTGCCTTCCAGGAGCTTGTTCAGAGTGGGTGAGTTCCCAGCTCTGTTCCCACATGCACCAACACTTCCCTTTGGTGACTGCCTGCCTTCTTGCATGTGTTGCACCAGGGTGTTACCGCTGACACACCGCCTAGGTTTGTGACCAGCCCTGCCACTTTCAAGTTGTTTTACTTGCTAACTTACTTACTGCTTTACCTCTGTGCTTCAGGTCATAGTTTGTAAAATAAATGTAATAGTTCCTTCCTCATAGATAAAAATCAGTTCACATGAAACACTGAGAGCCTAGTTCAAGACATGGTAAATCTCAGTGTTAGTTCCTGCTGTTCCAGCCAGTGTCTAGCAGTGAGCTTCTTTGCTCCACGTGGGCAGTAGCATAGAGCTGATGGAGTAAATGGCATACCTGTAGAACTGTTTGTATTTTAATTAGCATCAATGTGTAAATGAATTCAAGCTGTAAGTATTAACAAGGATATGACCAATAGTAGACAACAAGAATAGCAACATGAGGTTTTGTGTCTGTAAACCTGTTATCCTGTCAGCATAGGTCAGCATACACAGAAATATCTTGTCTCTAGACAAAGAAATGGTTAGAGAAATACCGTGAAGATGGGACTTCCAGGGAAGACCTGTTGTTCAAGGAGACAGTGCAAAGGGAAGCCAATGGGGAAGAAGGAATTGTCTGGCTTGGCAGGATGAGGGGGAAAGAATAGTAGAGATGGTTGCTGTCAAAGTTGATGAACAGAGAAAAAGGCAAATTTACAAGAAAGGTGGTGGAGAATTTTTAAAAAAATTACAAGAGATTCATTGTACGGTTTAGAAAGAGAATGAGCCTAAAAGCTGGAGATGCCCACTATTACTTTTCTGCTCACATTCAGGAAGGAGGTGGTCTTAGGTAGCATATGACCCCACCCCCCTGGCCATAGCTCAGCAGATTAGAAATGCCCCCACGTGCACCCCCAGCCCCCCAGCCCAATCATCTTCTCTCCTAGAAACTTGGAACTGAGACAGACTAAGACAGTGAAAGTGGGGAAGTTTTGAATGAAAAAAAAAATATATGTATAAAATTAGAGACTTGACCAACCAAAGCCACATAGGGAAGTGGAAATTAACACTGCAGAGGGTCCTATATATGGAAAATAATATAGAACAGACATGTAGAGAGAAGCAAAGATGAATGACCAGGCAGGAAATGTGGATGGAAGGGCAGCCTGCAAATCTTCCGTTCCAAGGAGCGCAAGCTGTTCTGATATCCATGGGATTTCAGGGGATTCTCCTGTATTTTCAGAGAAAATGCCTGTTTACTTAAACTGGGATGAGTGGACTTGTGTCTCATGCAATGAGATGATACCAAACACACAAACTCCTCCACCACAAGCATTAAAGCATGTGACACTACACCCGTCAGGTCTTCAGGCAGTCACTCCCCTTTGAACAGTCCTCTCATGTCCTCTGCAAGGCAGAGATCAGAAAAATTCTCTTCCCCAGCTCCCTCTGCAGCTGGGGCCCAGGCCTGCAACGGAGGCTCTCCCTGTCAGATACAAGCATGGTGGAGTTCAATTCAGAAATGATCAATGTGAGGAAATAGGCTTGGTGTGGGGCACTGGTTCTGTTGGTGAGGGTGGCTGATGGCATGGCTTCAGGCTTTCAGGAGCCCTAGTGGTAGCCGAATTAAACTTCATAGTAGCAACGGCTTTGGTGATAGGGGCATTAGTTACCTCTGAGTCATTCCTGGCAGTGGCACAACATTTAGTTTCAGCTCACAGGTCACAGTGATGCTTTCCAGCAGGTCAGTTTGAGTACAATTTTGGAACACTCCAGCTTAGTTCCAAGCCTGTTTGTTCAGCCCCCCTCAACCATTCTGAGACACTCAGTGTCCTTTAAAGATATTTTTGACTCAAACTTGCCAAAGTGGGCTCTGTTATTTGCAACTTATAAAATCCTGTTTAATACAGCACCTTAGGCCACAAAACTGTGTTCAGGATCAGCATATGACCTCTCTGAACACAGGAATGGGTGTGCCCTTTAAGTTTCTAGAACACTGATACTGGGACTAGAAGGATTCTGTTGTGTTTTTTTATGTGAGGCTGGTATACTGAGCCTCCCACTGATAAACTAAGAAATTATTCTCTGTCTAGGTACCACCTTTGATAGGAAGCTTTATTAGGAGTAAAAATAAGGAAGACTGCTCCGGCCTGAAAGAAGAACTTCGTAAAGAATTCAGCAAGCTTGAGGAGGTAATCAATTGTGTCTCTTAGCTTTTATCAGAGTAGATGATACACTACATCTGCCCTCTTCCTTCTGCTCTTTTGTTCATATTTCCATTTCCCAAACTGCTTTATAGCAATTAGTAATAATACCAAATAAGAAATTTTAGTTTATAACAGATTGCCATAAGCGGTATGTTTAACATATAAACCAAAACACCTAAAATATTTTGTCATGAGCTTGCTTTTAAAACATTTTGTTGCACTGATATTAAAATAACAAGGGAAAAAAGAAATTCACCAGCATTTCTGTTACCTGTTGTTTTTCCATGCTGTTTCCAGTCCTTGTCCATATATTGTAAAAAAATGATTAACATAACTAATCAGAGGACAGATACCCTTTTGTGTTCTTTTTTTCTGCATAGTATTATATAATAAGCATTTCTCACCACAAAGAATTTGCTATGAATCATACAGACACTTTGGCAAAGCCCAGATGTGTTTTATGTCCTTGGAGGGATAGCTGCCATTTTGTGTCTTTAGATCAAGTCTCCTCTTGGTCTTGAGACATTCCAAATACTCAGGTAGATTTAAACAATCAGTGTACAATACAGAATATTATATGGGCCCTGAAAAAAACTAGGGAAGTTTTATAAAGGTAAGTTGGTTTGGTGTTGATTAATCAAATAATATTCTCAGTTCCCGCCTTTGACAAAACCATAATACCAATTCATCTTAAACTTTAGAAACATACTATTTGTGCTTTGTTTTCAAATAATTTTATTTAATAGTTAATCTAGTTATTTCTAGTATATTTTAGGTAAATTGTTTTATTGAAGGATTATCCGCAAAGTACCCAAAGAATAAGAGTATAGCTTGATGAATGTTTAGAGTGAACATAGCCATAGAACCAGCACCCATATCAAAAAATAAGAGTATTAGTTTTGGCTACTTTCTGTAGTCTATACAAACGGAATAACATAATATGCACTTTTGGGCCTGGCTTCTTTCATACAGTGTTAGGCTGTGAAGTTCATCAGTGTTGTGTGTAGTTCATTCCTGGTCTTTGTATAGTGTTCCAGCGTATGTCTGTGCCACAGTTTTTTTGTCCTTTTACTCCTGGTGGACAGTAGACATTTCCACTTTGGGGCTATTGGAAATAGTACTACAGTGAACATTCTTGCATGTACCTTTTGGTGAATGTATGTTCACATTTCCAAGTACAGTTACTGGGCTATAAAGCATGCATGCTCTCAGCTGTAAAACATCATAGTGCTGATTTACATTCGTATCAGCAGTGGTCCCACGCCCTAGCTAACTTTGTCTGGTTCATTTCAGCCGCTATGGATGTGTAGTGTCACTACATTTTGGTTCTAATTTGCATTTCCTTGATAACCTAATGTAGTTGTGCGCCTTTTCAAATGGTTATTGCCTATTTGGACATCCTTTTTTGTGAAGTACAAGTCTTGCCCCATTTTCTAATGGGTTGTTTTGCCTTTTTTCTTGATTCCCAAGAGTTCTTTCTATATTCTGATTAGCAGACCTTTGTTGTAGTACAAAGATCTTGTACTCTTGCTTATTTTATTTTTCATCACTTTCTAGTTTATCTTGCTGATTGTCTTGCTTCATCCGAAACCTGTAGATTCTAAAAGCTTAAACCGATCAAACAGAAAAAAATTGAACTTGGATGTGTCAAGCAAACAGGGCTGCTCTCACCATGCTGTTTAACTCACCTGCATCTCTGATGATGTGTCTTCCGAGATGCACAAATAAGAAGTACTCTTATGCTGTTTAATGTTCAGGTTCTGACCAGTAAGAAGACAACCTTCTTCGGTGGCAATTCGCTTTCTATGATTGATTACCTCATCTGGCCCTGGTTTGAACGGCTGGAACCACTGGAGTTAAATGAGTAAGAATTTTGAATATTATGTGAACATTTTAGGAGAATGATAATTGGAATAGCATATGCTGACCTTATGTCTGAACAAAAATTAAAATATTTTATACAACTGTTAAGAATGGAAAAAAGCAGGGGACAGGCAGCAGTTCTGTGACGTGTAGTAAAAAGTTTTAAAAGTAATTTACTCCTTCCCTCCTGGGTAAACATTCCTAAGGAGGGTTTGGGTGGGGGCCCTGGGTGAAAAAGGTGAAGGGATTGAGAAGTACAGTTGGCAGTCACAAAACAGCCACAGGGCTGTAAAGTACAGCCCAGGGAAGAGTCAGTAGAATCATAATGGCTTTGTGCGGCATCGGATGGGGGCTGGACTTATTGGGGGATCACTTCGTATGTTATATGAATGTCTAAGCCCCATGCTCCACACCTTAAATGAATGTAATATTGAATGCCAACTGTAATTGAACAAAATTTAAATCCATAAGGATAACCGTTTTATAAGGCCGTCATGCGGGATTGTTATGACCAATGCTACTTATTTATCAGTAAGATTCCCATACTAGTTTCCAAGCTCCACACTTTGAAGTTTGGCAGTCACCTTGGCTTACTCCCTCTTAAAGCTTAGAGCTATTCAGGGTTACTTTTTAAAAAATACTCTTTCAAAAAAATTATTTAAATTTTAAAAAATTTATTAAAACATTAAAAAAGTTTAAGTATAGCCCTGGCTGGTGTGGCTCAGTGGATTGAGTGCAGGCCTGAAAACCAAAGGGTCTCTGGTTAGATTCCCAGTCAGGGCACATGCCTGGGTTGCAGGCCAGATTCCCCGGAGGGGGCGCATGAGAGGCAACCACACATTGATTTTTACCTCTCTTTCTCCTTCCCTTCCTCTCTCTCTAAAAATAAATAAATAAAATTTAAAAAATAAATAAAACAAAATTTAAGTATAGTTGGTATTGTGGACAAAAAAGGGCCACACACTTAACCTGACAAACTCAGGGAGGGCCTTTGTTATGGCCTTAAAAACTCATAGAGACCGAAAATAACCACTTAGGATGGTCTGAAATGAAAGGTTTTTAACAAAAAGCAGTTTATGGTAGGTAGTCATGTCTGTCCTAGGCTAGAAAGTTCCCTGACAAAGGTTATCTTCACCTTAACTGAGCCTGTCTGTTATCCTTTTGCATCAAGGATAACATACCTGATAAACATACCTTTGTAAAAACAAAGTGATTTCCTTTACCAGGCCCCTCAAAGCATGGGCACCACACCAGAGACCGAAGTCCTCTCATTGTCCTCATGTTAATTGCTGACTGTTAACTAACCCATACCCACCTATGTAAAAGAAATATGTGTCTATTATCATTTTAATTTTTACCCAGTCCCAGAAGTTTCCCCACTTTGCTTTCTCCCACCTCCCTAATCGTTCACCAGTGGATTTCATGGAACCCACGTGCATCGGCTCTTTTGACTGTAATGTACAGAGCAGGGTGCAAAACTGCCATTTTCTGCAGCATTTTCTCATCTTGCTGAGGCTTTGCTTCCTGGCAGTTGTCGTCCGTTTGGCTCAAATGAACTCATAAATATTCTCTACAGATTTGAACATATTATTATACTCACAGTATGCAATATTAGGTTTCAGGTGTACAGTATGATTTAACATTAATATACCTTACAATGTGATTAACACAATAAGTGTGCTAATCATCTGTTCACTGTGCAAACACAGTCACAACATTATGGACTATAGTCCCCGTCACCCATCCTCACCCCTTCCCCTCTGGCATCCATCGGTTTGATCTGTTTCTTTTTTAAAAAATTGTCAGTTACAGTTGACATACAATATTAGTTTCAGGTGTACAACGTAGTGATTATACATTTATATAACTTATGAAGTGAATAGCCCACTAAGTCCAGCAGTACCCATCTGATCCCACACATAGTTACTATATTACTAACTTTATTCCCTGTGCTCTACTTTACATCCCTGTGACTGTTTTTATAGTTGGCAAGACATACTTTTAATCCCTTCCCTTTTTAGTCGCAATCTGAACATAGATGGGTTGTTTTTCATGTTCTCATTTAAAAAAAGTTATCTTTCTCTCAATTTGAAATAGTCTCATGCCAAATGAGCAAGTCACTTCCTTTTGGAAGATTCCTGTTGCATAAAACAAAGACTTCTACAATATGTTCCAAAACTAATACAGTCATACCTCAGAGATATTGCAGGTTCAGTTTCAGACCACTGCAATGAAGGAAAAAGCAAAGTCACTGAAAGCAAAGTCACGATAAAGCAAGTCACTGAATATTTTGATTTCCCAGTGCATATAAAAATTATGTTTACACTATACTTTAGTCCGTTAAGTGTTCAGTAGCATTATGTCTATAAAAGAACAATGTAAATGCCTTAATTTAAAAATGCTTTTTTGCATAAAGAAACACTAACCATTATCTGAGCCTTCAGTAGTCTTTTTGCTGATCAAAGGTTTGCCCTAGTAACATCAAAGGTCAGTGATCATAGATCTCCATAAAAAATATAAAAATAATGGCTAGAGTTTGAAATATTGAGAATTATCAACATGTAACACAGAGACACAAAGTCAAGCAAATACTCTTAGGAAAAGAAAAGTGAATGGTTAGACTTGCTCAATGCAGGGTTACCACAAACCTTCAATTTGTAAAAAATGTAGTATCTAAGAAGCGCAAAAAAAGGAAGCATGTCTTATTTTATAATTACATGCATTTTAAAGAAATATTTTTAACTACTTTAAAAGGTTAGAGGAGTACAAAATGAAATCGCAGAGTGATAACGATGACATATAGGAGACTTTGCAATGCCTTCCTGTTTAGTCTAGCTCACACCTTCATTCCTTCCATCTCCCACAGATGTGTAGACCACACTCCAAAACTTAAGCTTTGGATGGCAGCCATGAGGAAAGATCCCGCTGTATCAGCCCTCCTCACTGATGTGAAGACCTTCCAAGGTTTCTTAAATCTCTACGTGCAGAACAGCCTGGAGGCCTGTGACTACGGGCTTTGATGGGGGCACGAGTCAGTGAAGTTGTGGCCCTGGCTGGTGTGGCTCAGTGGATTGAGGGCCAGCCTGCAAATCAAAGGGTTGCCAGTTCCATTCCCAGTCAGGGAACATTCCTGGGTTGAGGGCCAGGTCTCCAGTAGAGGGAACGTGAAAGGCAGCCATATATAGATGTTTTTCTCCCTCTCTTCCCCTGCCTAAAAATAAATAAATAAAAATCTTAAAAAATAAAAACAATGAAGATATGTCTGATATTTTCCTTCACTAATATGAAAAATAACATGCTTTTATCTTGCCAAGTGCCGTCATGTGTCTTTGGATCACCTTCCCTGAGTCGACATCATGGCACAACTGTGGTATTTTCTCAAGGCCCTCCTGCAGAAATGTAAACCCGCTTCCTGCTCAGGATGCTCAAATCCTCTCTCTTGAGGTTAGACTTCAGTCTAGATTTCTAACTGCCCATAAGACATTTCCACTTGGATACCCTGTTGTCATTTCAAGAGATACCCTTTCAAGTTTGTCTTTGAGGTTCTGAATTGAGAATTTACAATTCCTCATTCTTTCCATCATCAACTGAATTCATGCCCTTTTTAATTCTTGTTCTGATCAGTGAAGACCAGACCTACATCACCTCAAAGCCAAGCAGCTGACTAGGTGACCTGTTACTTGGTCTCCAATATCCAATCTCTCTCCCCTTCAAATGCCTGTTACTAAATCCCATGCTGGGCACACACACCATAGAAGTACGGTGAAGACCACATCCCTCAGTGCAGTATGTAAAGTTGAATGAGTAATAGGTGATATGTCCATTCAAAAATACCAATGCCATCTTCCACACACTTCCATAGCCCATTGGGCTGCTCACTAATTTTTATCATCACATCAGCTCCATGAAAACGTAGGTCGTAGAGTATCGTTTCATTCCACAGATGACTCAACTAAGGTCCCAAGGTTAAGCGAGGTCTTAAAATGCTGGCACAAATACCTGGAGAACACACCCGGCACCCTGTTCTTACTATCAAAATTATGGGGCGCGCCTTCGACCCGCAAGCCCCAGTACAGCCTGGTTTCCTGTACTCATTCTTAAAGGTAAAAGCACCTAATAATCACCGAAGGCTCACCGCTCCATTTGTGATTGAGTAAGTAGGTCCGGGGTGGGCCAGGTGGTCCACATTTGAAAAGAGCCCCCTCCACCCAGGTCCCCACCCCCGTGGTGATGCAAGCGATGGGGGGAGGGCGGGGGGGGCACACCCTGAGACGCTGGTGACAACTGTTGACTTCACAAACGACCTCCTGCCGCCCACTCCTGGCCACCAATGCCCAAGCCCCGGACACACCCATCTCTGCTGTCGTCGGCCTGCCCCACCCTAGGTTCAGGTAGGCTGCGGGACGGCTTCAGTCGGATGTAGACCCGGGCGCTGAGGTGCCACGGCCAGCCGCTACCCGTCCCAGACACTGGTGGGGAATCACTACCAGGGTACTCGGACCAGCTGCCCTTTGGCTTAGCTCGGCACTGACTGGCTGGAGTGCCTCCAAAGGCTCTTAGGATTGGCTGGAGCTCTGGGCATCGCGGCCAGTTGGCGGGTAGGATCTCATTCTGGGGGGCGGGTTCCACCATAGTTTTACATCCGGTTCGTTTGCGGCGCCTTGGGAGATTCCTGGGGGCATCTTTCCTGCCACTTCTACCGGCTTGGGTCGGGCAGTTTTGGCGTTTGAAGGGAAGAGGGGTATAAGGTCAATTCTGAATTTTAGAATTTTCCGCGAATTTCAGGTCCCAGAATAGGATTGCCAGTGTTTTATGTTGCCTAATGGTGTTGAAAGCCCGACTACTTTATGTTCACAAAGTTTTCATCAAAGAATTTAACATCAAAAAAAAGTACAAGGGCTATATAATCCAATATTAAAGAACAGGTCTTTAAAGTGAACACCTTTAACTTAAAGGGGGGGGGGAACCCTCATTAAATTGTTTTATTTTTCTGATTTGCCTGGAGACAGGTAAAGACAGCCCAAAATCACGAATTCTAGTCCCTGCAATTGGGCACCACTAGTGCAGCTGCAGTAGAGGGCACCGCAGCAGGGGATTTCAGTCTCAGGGGATGTCTTTGTGACCCTGCTGTATTCCAGTAATTATAAAAATAATAGCTAATGTTGAATGCCTACTAGATAACAGATAAATGCTAAGTATCAAGCATTTTTCATCCAGCACCTGAATGAATCTTTCCTGAAACACCTGTTGATGGTTGATGTATTAACTATGAGTTACAAACGAGAAGCCTAGGGCATAGAAAGTTGCTGTGATTTGCCCAAGGTCATCCAGCTAGTAAATGCTGAAAAGATTCAAATCCAGCCTGAACTCTTAGTCATTTACACCACTCTTGAGATAAGAGCTTAGGTATACTTCTGCCCCAGTCTCTTTATCAGCTCCTAGCATTTAGAGAGGTTGGGCCAGGAGAGGATTGTCAGCGTCAATTTGACACACCCCAATTGTATCTGAGATTTAACAGGAAGTGTTGCTGTTCTTTTGCTAACTCAGCCTGTTTTGTTTGATTTTATAAATGTTTAGTTTGGTTGACTTCGGGATCTTGAAAATCTCCTTTTTTTCATTCAACTGTAACTTTATCGAAATGTTATAAAAATATTTTTTTTGATCCCTTAAGGTGTAAAGAGGTAAGAGATAGGAAAGCAGAATCAAGTACTTAAAAAAGAAAGTCTCCTTTCCACTCTGCTTTCCCCGGTGGGAAGATGGAGTTTCTCCCCTGACAACTTTAATTGGCAATAATCTTTGCTTCATATGTTTCAGAATTGTGGGGGGTCAGGGGTGGGGAGGGAGTTGAATGAAGGTGGTCAAAAAGGACAAACTTCCAGTTATAAAGTAAGTCCTATGGAGCTAATGCACAAGATGACTATAATTAACACTACTGTATCGTGTATTTGAGATTGCTAAGAGAGTAGGTCCTAAAAGTTCTCATCACAAGAAAAAAATATTTTTTGTAACTATATGAAGTTGAATATTAACTAAACTTATTGTGGGAATCATTTCACAATATTGTGTGCCAAGTCATTACGTGCTGCACATTAAACTCATACAGAGCTGTATATCAATTATATCTCAAAACAGAAAAAAAAGTCCCCAAGATATTAGAACATAGGATTCCCTATGACCCTAACTTCCTGAAAACAGGTCCCCGATTCTAAGTCCATTTGAAAAGTAGAGCCTTTTTCCTGACTTAATCTTACTCTATGAACTCAGTGAACAGTGTCTGAACACACAATAATCTTTTGTGTAAATTAAGTAGGCTTAATTTATATTAAGAGGAATGTTCTCCAGTTTCTGCGATTACCAAGTATGAGAGAAAAATTTTGAAACACTGAAAAATGCAAACTCCACTTCTACTCTCAAAACAGAGACTCATTTAAATAGAGCAAAGAAATTATTTCTGTGGTGGCATTCTTTTCCTAGAAAGCTTAAGCTATTATTACCCATGACTGAAGGTCCCCACCTTTTCAAGTAGATCCGATTATATTTCAGGTAGCTGGAAACCAATTTGGAGTAGGTTTAATATGGCTTTGTTACCATTTGTTTCTTGCTTGAGTGAGTCAGTATAATAGAGGTGTAAACATAATATAATAACATAGAAGGAAAATTTGCAAAGAGGATTTCAGAGATACTTATTGTATCTGCAGAGGTACCTATTTCAGGGAGGTACCTTAAAAAGGAAGTAGGGATAAGCTCAGAGGTCATAATGAAAATCTTTCCAGGGAAAACATAGTGTTCAGTGGTAAGATGAAAAACCACATTACTGAAATGTAGCCTGCAGCATTCAACCCCTATTCAGCTGTCATTTAACTGGTAACTGGTGAAATAAATATTCCAAGTTGAATTCTAATTCCAATATGCTTCGCAAAGCTGAATTGCAGTGCATTTCATTTTTATGAATACAAAATTGGAATGCACTGTGCTATTTAAAATGTGTTTTTATTTACTAGTATTAGTCATTAATTTTGAGTACTTACTGCACTGAGGATGGCCTGCCTGACTTCATTCATTATTCAAAACCCATCAAGAAGGCACTATTTGTATTCTCATTTTACAGGTGAAGAAGATGAGGGTTCAACGAGGTGAGAGACAGCTGTCTAAGTGCCAAAGCCAGGGTTTGACTATAATGCCAAGTGAGGACCTTGACATTGTATTGCTTCCCTTCAAAGGGAGAACTGTTTGCTATTCTCTAACTACACCAAATAGACTTGCATTCCAGAGTGTGACTTCCCCTACACAGATAATAAACACAGATAATAAACAGCATAATAAACAGCATTTCCCAACTCTCAGAGTTGATTTCCCTTAAAAGGTGGGAATGAGGAAAAAAACAACTTGGAAATATGTTCTCTCTAGCATAGTGAAAGATGGGACTTTTATTTTACGAATGGAGTCCCCAGTGTGGCAGTTAATGATTCATTATCAGTATACTCCTGCAATGGGGAAACTCAGGCCAGAAAACCAAATCCAGGCCTCTGCTGGTTTTTGTATGGTGTAAGAGCTAAGGACAATTTTTACATTTTAAGAGTCAAGAGAAGAATCATGATTTGTGATCATGAAAATTAAATGAAATTCACCAAGAGTAAACCTTAATTTAAACTATGGACTTTGATAATGAAGTGTCAATGTAGGCTCATCAATTGTAGGATGAGCCTCTGATGCAGGATGTAGATGGTGAAGGAGGCTGTGCATTTGTGGTGGTAGGAAAATCTCTATATCTTGTGCTTGGTTTTGCTGTGAACATAAAACTGCTCAAAAAATAAAACCTGGTATTCAGGGGTTGGAAAAAGTAGATTTACAGTTGTGAGTAAACAAAACAGAATTATTCTTGTATTATTATGTATTATTTATTGTATTATTCATTTGAATTACAATTGTGAGTATATATATATGTATATACAAAATTCAAATTTAGACTCCATAAATAATGTTTTCTTGGAACACAGCCAAAATGAGACTTTGTATATATTTCATTTTATTTATATATTTCATTTATATATTATTTCATTTATATATTTCATTCATTTATATATTTCATTTATATATTATTTATTGCTGTTTTCATCCTATAAGGGTTGAGCCGAGTGGCTGAGACAAGATGACTCAAAAAGCCTAAGACATTTACTATTTTGACTTTTTCCAGAAAAAGCTTGCCTTTGTCTGGTACAGACTAAGATCCTGTTTGGAGTGCTCACCCAGGAGTCAAAGGCCATAATCCTCCCTCCTCCTCTTACTAGTTGTGAGGCTTCTGACAAGCCACTTAACCTTACTAGTCTCAGTTTACTCATTTTTAAAAATAAAATAATAATAGAACCTTTATGGGACAACTTTACGTATTAAATGAGTGAATACACATAAAGTACCAAGTACATGTTAGTAAGAACTGATTGTGACTGCAATTTTGAGAATTTCATATTCTTTTAGAGGCTGGGTATATTTTCACGCAGCTATTCAACATCTACATTCTTTCATGAGGGATACGTTTCATGCCCACGACTCATCTCCTTGTCTATGAGAAGCTTTCACACATCATGCTTATGCTCATTGCTTCTATTCCCATTCAGTTTATTCTTCTTGATCAAAGTTAGTTTCAGAACGGTGGTTTTCCTCTTTATCTTGCAACATGTAAAATTGCTGACATATATGCATTTTCTTTTCAGAGGAAATTAAAACATTTTTGCCACTCCCCAGTTCTTATCAGTCAACAGCAACTTGTCATGTCTCACATGAAATCACTCCGAATGACTTAGCAAAAAATGTAGTTGAGTCACTATTCTGAAGAATTTCAAAGATTCCTACTGAGTAGGAAAAAAATGTTACCATTATGAACCAAGAATTTCTGGATAGATCGGAATTCCAAAGGACAAAAGGTGACCATTCATAAGCTATATAGTTAGGTTCTGTCTCTAATAAAACATACCGAGGCTCAGCGAACATTTGTGGAGCCGCAATTGTGCACTATATTTTTTTCAGGATTTATATCCTTTCACCTCCGCATGGCTACCAGCTTTTGAGGCCAAGACAATGAGTCAGGCTTTGGACTTTTAAAGTTCAACCCTGCTAGCTGGTCACGTTGGGCAAATACTTTCATTTTCCTGAGGATATTTTCCATGTTGTGAAACAGGGACAATAATAGTTGCCTACCTGAGTAGTTGTGGGAATGATGTCAAGTGATCGATCCATGGAAATCATTTAGTCAGCGTGAGGCCCATGGTACTTTTCTTTCCTTCTCTACCTGTGAACCCCATAAAATGCATTTCTAAGTAATTCCTATTTCAGCTCAGTCCTGTAAAGTCAAAGGAATTAGCTTTCTACCTGCTAAATTTCAGGATCTCAGCTTCGTAGTTAGGGCAGAGCAAAGTCTAGCTGCCTCCTTCGTCTCATGGAGATGAAAGAGCTAGAGCTACCCAAGTGGCCCCTGTGTTGCTGGGCTAATGACAAAGTCTCCTTTGCTGTTATGAAGGGTCTGCTCCGGGATTCACGCTGGGGTCAGGGAGAGCTCACAAAGTGTTCTTTGCCTCTAGTGTCTAATTCATTACCAGTCTTTCATAGCTTGGGTACAATGTCACAAATAGGTCTGCGACTAGGGTGAGGCTGGTGAGGTGTCTAGGGCACAAAATTTAAGGGGACACTCTCAGGGGCATGCAACATCTCAACATTAACAAGTTTTTCTTTTTATCTCCTATAGCATGAGAAAGTTTGGCTTTATTTTTTTAAGCACTCATTATGCAGGCAACGGTCTTAGTAATGCAGAAGGGGAAGGCTTAGAATGGGAAAGAAAACGTTGGCGGTTACTCTGGTCAATTTTTATTAAACTCCCTTGAAATACATGCTGGAGTTGAATGTCCATTCTTCACAGGTTCTTGGTGTGGAGAAGAGACCCACTGAATGCTGTATCCACATGTTGAAAGCAAGGGTACTTCCCAGGTGTTCTGTTTGTTTTGTTTTGCCCACTCCTACTTCGGTTTCCCAACCTGGGGCAATGTCTCTCTAGATTAAGTTATCCTACCAAGTTCGCCTCCCAGATCACTTCCCCCTCTGCCCTACCAGAGCCCAGGCACTCAAAAACTGAATTTGGGCAGGAGCAGCGCGGGAGCATCGCTGTGGTTGGAGCCTGCTGCAGCAGTCTGAGAGCACTGGGCGCTGCGCAGACACCTGGAAACCATGGCTGAAGATGCGAGCAGGGCCTTGGGGAAAGGTGAGTCTTATCAACAGCTGTCCACGGGCTGGAGACGCCAGGCCTTGGCCTCCAGACCTGCGTGGTGGGTGGGTGGGACTTGAAGGATTCCTCTGCACGAAAGCCAGGTGCAAAAGTCCTGTCTGGTACTCCAGAGGCAGAGAGCATGCAGCCCGCTAGGGGCCTAGGGGTGGCGAGTGAGCTGGTCATCCCACTGGGCTAATCCTCCTCTTGGTACCCGCTCCCACTCTGCAGGAAGTCACCCCCCAGGGCCGGTCCCAGAGGGCTTGATCCGAATCTACAGCATGAGGTTCTGTCCTTATGCACACAGGACGCGCTTGGTCCTCCAGGCCAAAGGCATCAGGTGAGAAATGGAAGGTCAGCACCTTACAGGCACCGGGGGGATGTTTAAAGCCTGGAGCTCCCTATCCTTTTCTTCTGAGGCAAAGTCAATACATGGTTAGCAAAGGCTGGCAGGCGGCCCTGGAATGCAGAGTCGTGTCTGTGCAGGTACCTTAGGACAACTCGGAGTAAACTGAATGACGACGGCTCCAGTGAGCTGGTTCCCTCCAGTAACTCCGGTGAAGGAAGGGCACAGTGCCCCACCCCCCACCCCCCTTCAAATCAACTTTGTTCTGTTTTCATTGTGC